>JAUEKU010013744.1:0-14818 GCA_032274805.1 Gypsophila paniculata | reverse complement strand
GGGTATTTGGTATTAATTGTGTCGATTATGTAATCGATACGAAATAATTGCTACGAAAGACTTATTTTGTTGTAGTGAACGAGAACTGGGAGAGGAGCTTACGTCTAATTGAATTCTCGTACAACAACAGTTTTCATGCTAGCTTAGGCTGTGCGCCTTTTGAAGCATTGTACGGAAGGAAATACCGTAGTCCTGTTTGCTGGGATGATGTAGGTGATAACTTGGGGACTGGACCACAAGTTATACATGATCAAATCGAACACATCAAAATCATTCGTGAACGATTGCAAGCGGCCCAGGACCGACAGAAGATGTACGCCAACGAACATCGCCGTGCAATCGAATTCGAGGTCGGGGATAAAGTGTTCTTGAAAGTATCACCCATGAAAAGGGTGAGACGTTTTGGATTGAAAGGGAAGTTAAGCCCGGAGTACGTGGGACCTTATGAGGTCTTGGAACGTATCGGGGAAGTACTCTATCGCCTAGCGCTGCCACCTAATTTATCAAAAGTTCATAACGTATTTCACGTTTCACAACTAAGGAGATATAGGAACGACCTATCTCCTATACTCAGAAAAGCCAGTTAAGATCTTGGAACGGGAAATCAAGATTCTTAGACGGAAAACGGTACCCCTTGTGAAAGTACTGTTGAGAGGTCAGTTGACCGAACAAGCCACCTGGAAGACCGAGGCATCGATGAGGGAAAAACATTCGGAACTATTTGCTACAGGTAGAACTCCTTGTTCCGTATTCAAGTTTCGGGACGAAACGTTTCTTAAGGGGGGAGGTTTGTAACACCCCGTGTTAATTAATTCAGCTAATCTCGAGATTAAGATTTAATTCATTTAATTTCTTAAAAAGTCAAAGTCTATCCTTGACTTTTCCAAACTTTAATTTCTGAAAAACGAAAATAAAACTCAAAAGGTTCAAATTATCAAAAAAATCATATTCCAAATTTTTTATAAAATTTAATCCTGACTTTAAAAATTTTGAAAACACTATTCGCTCAAAATAAAATATTCCCTTTAATTCTCATAATATAATTTTGAGCGCTTTTCGATTTCACATCCTGACGCTTATAATAATTATCGGTTTTGAATTTTCAAACGACGAAAATCCCGACTCGCAAAACGAGGCCAAATTAGGCCCCACTAATATGAGTCACACGTGTGACTTAACATTTTTAAGTCATTTAGTCTAACTAATTTCTTTAACTAATTTCTAAATATTTTAAAAATATCTTTTATTTAATACTCCCTCCAATCCAAACAATTCTTCCCGTGGGCCCGGGCACAAGTTTTAATGTAAAACTAATTTATTGTACTTTTTTGGGGGTAAAGTGGGAAATTTATTAAAAAATAATAAGAAGATTAAAAGTAAATTGTACTTTTTGGGGGGTAAAGTGGGAAATCTATTTACCAAATAAGGAATGGGAAGATTGGATTGGATTGTACAAAAATGGAAAGTGGGAAGATTGGATTGGATTGGAGGGAGTATATAAGAAGGTCTCTACAGGCAGAGCACAGATTTCAACAGATACACATCGCATACTCATTATTAACTCTTAATTCTTTTCCTGTACTCTAAAAATCATAGTGAATCCTCAGTCCTAGCTTGGTGGCCGTGGTTTTTCCCTAGTTCTATAGGGTTTTCCACGTAAAAATTCTACTAAAATCGGTTACACATAACTATGTTCTTTAAAAAGTAACTTAAATTATTAAATTGAAAGTAACTCTATTATACTTCAAAAGTAATTGTTTCGTCTTTGAAAAGTAACTTAAATTCAAGTCTTATATCATGGATTTTACGAAGCTTTGATTTTGACTTGATTGATTATTAGGTAGTGAGCAACAAACTTCACAATATCTATGGTGAAAATATCTTATACATCCATCTATCCCGTAAAAAAAGAAACACGTATTTTTAAGTTATACATAGTATTTGAAAATAACCCAAATCAAAATTATCAAAAGTAACCTGATTATTTTTCAGAAATAATCCAACATTTTTGTTGTTAAATAATGAAATTAAACAAATAAAGAAAATAAAAATCAACCACCTTCTCATCAATAATGGCTTCAAACGAATCTTGTCACCACCAGGACTCACCCAAGTCCTCAACCATCATCTCCCCCAAGTCGAGGCCAACACTAGACTTATCGATCGCTAGCGTTCATTCTAATCGTATCGATCTTTTCAATCAACAAACTTCCCAATTACCACTTTTATGTGTTTCAATCAAACGACTAAAATTAGGTCACGGTGATTGGTGTAACTTGAAGGAGGCTGTCGGATGGCAGTGTGCATGGTGGTGGCCATGGCGTGCGTTGTGATATTATTGTATTGATCTACACGTGTTGGTCACGGTGTCATCGGCGTAAACAGTGGTGGTGGTTTAATAGATTTAATAGGTAATGTTTGATTGTTTAATGGAGTTTAATGGGTAAATGTTTGATTGTTGGAAGATGCATGAGAGTTTTGGGGGTTAGATTAGTAGAGAAATAAATTAGAAATTAATAGGGAAGATATTTATTTGCTGACATGAAACTATTAATGGTGTCTTATTATGCGAGGGAAACTCAATATAGAATTACTCATACCAAAAATTGTTAACACATTTATTTTTAAAATAATTAATCAATATTTTTCGTCTTTCTATAAATAAAATTGACACTATTTTTTTTATAAATTATATTCAAATGATTTACAAAGTCTTCCGATCATAGTTTTTGTATGAATTAAGCCATGGCTTTTATTATAAATAAGAGTATATTGTGGAGTATAAAATAATTTACATTTTACATAGTTAAAACATTATGCAATAAAAAAATAAGTAATTTGATTTCTTATTACAAGCCTGAACCAAAAAGTAATATGGTCTCACTGAAAACTTCAACCTCACACCGCCTTAGATTGATTCGAGATTCATACTGATATCATGATTTGAACCAATTTTCAACTTAATAGTGTCAATTAACTAAATGTCAACCATATTATATTCAAATATGTATGCAAACTCATTAAGTCGTTATTAACTCAGAAGACAATTAATCTCCAATCAAATTCGAATTAAACACACTTATTTATATTCATTTCGAGCCGAGTTAAAACAAATTCAGTTTACACAATTTCAAATTTTATCGAGTCGAATTGAAACCACTCCGATCGATTTTCTTAGATAAGCTTTTGCCAAGATCTTGTTACACGGTTCTAAATTCGATGTACATATACCCGGAATTAAAGAAAATAATAATAATAATAAACGAAGGATGAGAGCGTGATATGCATGTGGGTAATCGTCCACGCTACTCAACAAGTGACCAAAGACGCCGCCCTTTGAAGCTTTCAATATTAGCCACTATATCTCTTTAGTTTTTTTAATCACTTTTAATAATAATATCTACTATAACTAACTTAGGGAAGTAGCGTTGAATAATTTATTTAGGTCACTATCGTTACTTCCTCGTGTGTTGTTGATAAGTATCAAGAGCATTTACTTTTATTTTTTGACTTTATTTTTTTTTTTGGTTTTTACATTACTACCCCTTTATTTTTATTTTGTTTTCTTATCTATATATATGACTATCAATTACTCTTGACTACAAGTTCAAAAATTGATTACGAGATCTACAATTTGAAATAACATTATTAGTTTATAAATCGTAATGATTATTAATGATCAGTCAACATTTATTTGGTTAGAAAACGTGAAGGGGTCATAACCCCTGATCCGGAGTTATGGTCGGTCAAACTCGTCAAAGTCAACAAATGTTGACCGATTAGATATCGCTATATGAACTTGTAATCAAGAGTTATGACTAATCTAAATTTAACCAAAAAAACTTTGACTTGTCATAACTCCCGACTATAGGTTTAAAGTAAGGATTTAGAAACTTTCGTAGGAGATTTCATCTGTTATTTAGGATGTTAAAGTTGAGAATTTTGTTTTTAAGAATCTCCCTGTAATCATTGTTTTCGCGAGTTTAATATAATCGCTGATTTTATGATTAAAATAGGACATTTATATTCTATTTCTACGTGACGGATCGAATCTTTATACATGGCTTTCGCTCTTCTCGCTAGAATCAACTAGTTTCATTTCCAAAGGAAAAAAATCCAGTGCACAATTAATTTAGAAAAATTAATATTTTCTATCGTAACCAAAAGTTATTGATAGTTAAAACGTTTTTGAATGAAAGAAGGTACAAGTAATTAATAAAATGAAAAAGTTTTTGTGATAGACATATCCCTTTATTTTTTAGAAAAGTATGTCAATGCAGTGCATCATATGGGACCTAGAACCTCATTTAGCAATTGCGTACAAATAATTGAGTACTCTTTGCAAAGGAGTATAAAGGATGCATGGTATGAAGCGAAAATAATGAGAAAAACAAATTGAGGACGTCTCTTTTCTTCGTGTTATGGAAAAGGAAGTACAATTTTCTTAATCACTTTAGAAAAGTAGACTTCAAGTAAATTGTGTGAGACTAATTGAGCTATTTATAATCTTGATTTTTATCTTTGAATATATTGAAAAGACTTTTAAATTTATTTATTTTCATTCTTTTCCGATAAGATGCGTTGATTAATTGTAGAGTATTCTTCATTTCTATACACAGTCTACTCAATCACATACAAATTTTATAGGAAAGTGCAATCAAATAAGTGAATGTATGGCATGACATTTATAAACAAATATTATAGTGCCTCCAATTTAGTCATTTGTTTATAAAAAAGAATAGGTAAACAAATGCTCGAATGAGGGGAACGAATCCAATGAACTTTCAAGAATAACCTTTTTTAAAACCACATAATCAAAACTCAAGAGGTTGTTTGATTACCCAAAACTTAAATATTGAAAGTTCTTAGGAAGTGTAATATGAGAGTGTTATTTGGTTGCTCATTTTTTTAAAATATGGAGGAATTTGAAATTTCTAGGAACTTCAAATGCGTATATTTTGTGGAAGTGGCTTACCTAGCCCCCCTTGGTCATCGTAACTTCTCATATGCATTTACTTCCTACATGACATCCAAACACATTTTGCTATTTCACATGAATTGATTTGTGGTAATTAAGTTCATGTGAATTGTAAGTTGCCACATGAACTTACCTCCCACATGAACCAAACAAGGCCCAAGTATATCATTTTACGTACTTCGAAATCATACACTTTTGAAATTGGTCAACAGGGAATTATTATCAATTTAATTATTATTACTTTAATTATTATTATGCTTTATAATTATAATTATTATTTATTAATTGAGTTATTAATAGGGTTATTTAACATGAATAATCGATTCTATTGATGATCTTCTATTAATAAACCAACCTTTAATTAATTCCAGAATAAACCCAACTGTTACATTCGTTATCCATGATTGTACTCGATCAATCTTTAACTTGTTATAGCAAGTCAAAATAATAAAATGAGTCCCACAACTTATTAATTTTTTTCGTCTCTACACTAGTCTTTACCTACCCTACCAACCACCACCCTTTCCCAGACCAACCACCACTGCACGTGTAACACCCCAAGTGATTAAGAGGTTAAAAGGTCTCACATTAGGGAACTTAAGAGGATTTGATATCTTTATAAGAGATTTAACCCACCATCTTAGTAACAAAGCCTTGTACTTTTGGGCTTAAGTGAGGACAAAAAGGGCTTAAAAGTGGGCATTCCACCTTTAGATGGGGGTATGTTACGACCTTGGTAAAATTTATAACAACTCGACCCACCACGGTCGTAACACACCCCCTAAAGGTCGAATGCCCACTTTTGAGCCTGTTTTGTCCTCACTTAATCCCAAAAGCACAAGGCGTTGTTACTAATGTGGTGGTGTAAGTTCTTATAAAGATATCGAACCTTTCTTAATCCTCCGATATGGGACATTTTAAAGATTTAAACCTCATATGGTGTTACAGCACACCCCACCCGACACGCCTCCTCCGCTCCTCCCCACACAGCCAACATCTCCCACCCAACACCACCACCCATTACTCCTCTTATCCACTTACTCACTCTTCCCTACACCTCAAACCCTAATCCTTTCCCTCTTCTTCCTCTCTCCAACGTCAAAAATGGCATCGTCCTCACCACAAACCATCATCTTCTCAACCACCTCTTACCACCACCTCCTTCACCATCTCCTCTCACCACACTCTCTCCTTCAGCGCCCCCACCTCTGCCTTTCTCCCTCTCTCCCACCACCGCACCACCTGACGCGCCCCAAGTCCTCCGCATCGTGAGCGAGAAGGTAGCGACGTAAGGGGTTTTGACTTAAATATATGGTCTCTATCACTGTTCTAATGCAAATTTATTCTCCTTTTTGTTCAGTATTAGCGTCCTTTGCGTCATCGACCTCGCTCCACGAACGGAGAGAGAAGGTATGTAAGGGTTAAGGAAAAGTGGTGTAAGTGGAGGAAGGGAGTGGTGGTTAAAAGGGTTGAGGCGGTGGCGATAGAGTAGAGGGAAATGTTTGGTAAGGGTTAAGGAAAAGTGGTGTAAGTGGAGGAAGGGAGTGGTGGTTAAAAGGATTGAGGCGGTAGCGATAGAGTAAAGGGAAATGTTTGGTGGTGGCGTGGAGTGAAGTGGGGCTCGGTGGTGGTAAAATAGAAAGAGAAAGGAGAAGATGGAAGAGATGAAGGGTGGAAAGGGCAAACTGAAAAGGGGATTAAGGGTTGGTTAATAAAAATTAACCGGTTTTTCAGGTTATCGGTACATGTAGTACAATATTGGATAATGGGGGTAATATATGGGTTTACTCTGGGATTAATTAAAGGTTGGTTTATTAATAGAAAACCATCAATAGGATGGATTATTTATGTTGAATATTCCTTATTAATCTATTACTCGTATTAATTTTCAATTTAATAATTAAGTTTTAAAATTTGTCCATCAGATAATAACTTTTTATGTAGTTCTCAGAAGATTTTGTTCGCATTATTTATGGTAGTGTGTTACGAGTACATGAGACCATGTATGTTTGGTAAAATTAACTCAAACGGTAACTAAAACTGAAAAGACGATTAAAACATGAAAAGTAGCCAAAAATTAAAAAATTCATAAGACAACTGATTAATTTATAATGTTTGGTAAAATATCTTAAAAGTTAATTGATACTTTTAGTAAAAACTGAGATCAAATGACATGATTATTATACAAAATATAACAGTTGGTTAAGGATCAGTTCTGCTCACCCTATTTATTTCTTAACTTATCAAACACATCAGAACATTTTAGAAAATTTCAAAAAATTCATATACTTATAAAACACTTCATAAAACTTGACAAAATGTCATAAACTTTAAAAAATAATTTATATGAGAATATTAATTTGTTATAAAGTGAAATAATAATAATAATAATAATAATAATAATAATAATAATAATAATAATAATAATAATAATATTAGAATGCACAGCAAATGCAAATACTCATACTTCGTCTAATCCATTCAATTTTACATTTTTGTATTTTAAATGATTCATCATTTATTTACATTGCCTTTTTAAATAAAACTTTTATAATAAAATTTAAATTATGTATTACTTTTCAACTTATTGTAAATCAAAGTAAATGTAGTTGATATTTAGTAAAATTGCCGAAAAAGAATATATAATTATTATTAGTTTCTATATAAAAGTAGATTCAGAAAGGGTGAAATGATAAAAGAGCTTATGCTTAAGTACTTTTTTTTAATAAGCTACATGTTATAGCTTTTCATTTCACTTATTTGAAATTATTTTCAGTCGATCTCACCAAACACTTTAAAAAAAAATTATTGCTAAAATTATAGTCAAACTTAATACCTATTCAAATAAGATATCTGATTTGCACCGTCAAATCGGGCATCTGATATTTTATTGTAAACAGAGAAAGGCGAGAGAAGATTCTTCGGAAGTCTAAAGCACCTCACAATTCCACATATAAAATGATTCTTCTACTGCGAGCACCAGAACTACCGAGCGCTCACATTTTTCTACTTGCGGTTTATTGGAACATTGTGCACACAATTTCCGAAACATCTCAAACGAAGAGTTTGTTTTCAACAAATTAGTTTCTGATAAGGACTCATATATAGGTCTCATACCACAATCTTAAAACTTAAAATAATTATTTGCACTCGATGGTATATATACTCACCCGGCCACTAGCATTGTTATGAATTTAAAGGTATACGAGTAAATTTTACTTCGTATAATTATTTTCAAGTATCTTTAATAAAGAAAATAAAAGTTAAGAGTTTATATCGACAAATATGAACGACTTGTTATATACTCGTAGTAAAACAGAAGGAGACAAAGTATGTACTTCGGCATATCACGAGGTCAAATAATTTTATAACGACGTAAATAAAAGTGTAATTTACACAATCTAAAAAAAAGACTAATGATTATTATTTTAATTTATTATTATTATTGTTGTTATTTCGAACATTAATATATTATCCAAACTGACACTTTAAATCATATATTCGTTCATGCTCTAACCAGTTAGTAGGTAGACCTAAATAAAGAAAAGTCTTCTCTAATTTATGAATAGGGGACTTGACTTGTCGCCCTAACAACTAATCCTGTTTAATTTAAAATTAAATGTATACAAATTGTTGGTGTTTCTAGGTATAATTGTTAGAAATTTCCTTAAAAATATACTCCACAATTATTAGAAATTACTATATTCAAGAGGAGAAATACAAGTTCCCTAACTAATCAATCAGTTTATTGAATACCAACATGGACCAATAATTTCACGTTATGCTTAGCATAACAAAGAAACTGAAAGCGGTCCCTTTGGACGTCACATCTCCATAATAGAGGGCTGGTGTGCCCAAATTAATTCCTACCGTAGAGGAGGTTCCAGGACCTCTTGTAGGGATCGACAATAATGTGTACATAAGTGATAATGACTTTTTTTCCAATGGAAAGCGAATACTACTTCCTTATTCGGTTTCGTTTTGTACTCTCTCCGTTCAAATTCAAAAAGAGTATGTTTTATGGACATAATTTATTAATGAAGAGAATCTTTTAAATTCTTTGCAGCAAGTAAGCGAAAGTATACTGATGTGAGATTATATTTGATTTAATTTCATGAGTATAATAATTATCTAGTTTATACTATATTTTTAGTAAAAAAAATATACGGAGTATTAATGTTGCATATGTGTATTGATTAGTGTGAGGAAAAAAATTATTTTATTTTAAATTGACATACTATCGATTGTACAAGGTCTACTTTGGTATTTCTAGATGATTGTGGGTTGTGAATTGTGAATAATGTCGATGAACAATGATCTAGTAGTATTTTATAATGGATTTGTTCGATTTGGCTTACAAAATTATCTTTGTAGTTTTGGAGGGATTGGCACGAGTTTGATCTTATTATGTAGAGTAATTTTTATTTTTATTTGCGATTTTGTGTTTATTTATTATTTGATAATTTTTCATTTTCAACTACATATCGGTTGATACTAATTTCTCAACAACGCTTAAGCATTGGTTTGATCCATATTATGTAGTTCACTTTCCTTGTTATGGAGTTGTAACTAAGCCCGGCAAATTCTAACTCATGAAACTTGATGGTAAACACTTGACCCGAACTAATCCGACCCACGCCTGAATGAAGAGACTCAAATATGCTCCAAAAATCTCACCTAGTCTTATATGTCTATGATTGAATTCTAATGACTATTACTTTGAATAACTTAATAAGAACACAAATATACCCGAAACTTACCCACTCAAATTGACATGACCCACACCTAACTCGAATAATACATTTGCGAAATACAGTAATAACAGAGCATTTTGGAATTATTTGGAGCTAGTTTTCCTATGAAACTTTTGTGTGCGTGCAACTGATTATGTGTGATTAAACTATGACCAATTTAACGATTTTGATGATTATTTTCTAGTAAAATGGACAACTTTTAAAGATTTAAAAATAGTTATAATTTTCTCAAAAACTGTTAAAATAAGCATTATAATTATCACATTTTAATAACAATCAACACATCATATATCTACAACAGTTTCATTTGATAGATTGTGGCTAGACCTGTCAAACGGTTGGCTGGACGGGTTACGGGTTCGATAGAATACTGGTCGTGTGTATTGCGGGTTTTAAAAATACAAGTTTGTAGGGGTTAGGATGTTGCGGGTTTCAGGTCGGGTTAGGGTGAAAATACGGGTCGATAACGTCTTTTTTACACTTATTTATATTTGATCTCTTTTACACTCTAAAAAGAATTTGCTTTACAGCGTCGTTAACACTATTTTTTTATAAGACATTTTTTTTATTGAATCTCAAATATTAGTATGGTTGATCAAGGACATGACAATTATCGAAACTTTGGATGAGAATCATAGAAAAATGGAAAAAAAATATAAGTTTTGCGCATAAATCTAGTGGCCAACGCCCGAAGTTTGATTATTTTCTTACCAAAAATGGATTGGTTAAGTTTGGTAAAGGATTAAGGAAAGTAAATTGTAGATGAGATTGGTGGAAAATTGACAAAAATAGATTTGAGAAAAAAATAGTGAAATTTTGTTTTTTAGAAGAATGGGATGAAAAGAGTGTAATGGTGGGTAACAAACATAGTCTACAAAGTTTGATTGAATTAATTGAATTACAAAAATTAAACTAAATTAAATCTACTAGAGTTAAATTAATTTCGAAACACCAATTCTTGAAAAATACGGTCAAAAGACGAGTTTTCTAGTGCATAGCAACCACATTTACGCCTGGCCATCATTATTGACTACAATGTGATTATTTTTTAGAGATATAAAAGTGGTCACATTATAATCAATAATGGTAACAATCAGCCTAAATATGATGACATTTTATGAATTACAAAACCCATATTTCAAAGACCATCTTTTATAAGACTAACTCATTTCGAAAATTTACTAACGTAAATTAATTTCGAAAGAAAAGAGCATACTCTTGTTTAGCCTCTCTATGGGATCTTTAAAAATGGACTTTAAGACTAACCGGAAGATCAAGATTCGATTGAATGTTCATATAGGGTTACAATTGATATTGTAACTACTAGTGCAACTTGTCAAGACCGACGAAATCCGTCACATCAAATCAATTTCAGATCCACGGACCTCCTCGCGGAAGGTTTTAAGAAGAAACAACGATGTAATAAAGTGTATGCATAAGCGTCACATTCTAACACTAGCGATCTTAGTTTTGAAAACAATGTATTTTGTTCGTCTCCTAAAAAAATTACATTACGTTTATTTCGACGTTTATTGTATCATTCTTATGATTTTTATCTAATGAATTAATCTTTTGTTTTTTTTCTAAATAAAAAAAAAAAAGTAAAAAATAAAAAAATAAAAGCTCTTGTTTAATGTTATTGACTTATTGCTTTGACGGCTCAAATTTTTATCGAAGAGAAGACCAACTCATTTAGATTACCTAATATGGAGTAAATAATATCACTTCAATTAATGTACTACTATGACTACTATTAATTTTCCATCCTAATTAATTGATGTACGAACGAAAATCTTATCTCTCATTGTTATCAACTTTTTTTCTTTCTCCAAACTGTTTATCCAATAGTCTTCTTCATTTCCCTTAAAATCGAATAAATTGTACGGAGTATATTTTATGTTTGACTGGATTTTCGAAGTGTAGTGTACAAATGACTAGAATATGGAGTATATATATTTTAAGAAATCGTGCAAAGAGATTGTTGGAAAGATTATCGAAAAGATAAGGCGGAAAGCAATACTCCTCATTTTTTTATGTGATATGAATGTTAATTGAATTGTGAAACTATGAAGAAACAACAGTTAAATATACAATTATATATTAGTTTATATCAAAATACAGTTAGAGTGATTTCGCTTCACATATAAAAATGTAGGAGATAATTCTCATCGTACCATTGTGGTTTGCAACTTTACACCTTATACCTCTTTTTTTCGACAAAAAAATTTTACAACGATTCAAAATACAACGATTCTTTTTTTCAAATTGAATATCTTATCAAGATCTTCGATTTGAAAAAAAAATCATTGTATCCGAAATTCTTAGTCACGAGTTTTGATCAGTGAACGATTTTTTACTAAACGAATTTTGACTGACCACATCTCCTGGCTACGAGTTCCGAAGCTGGCTAGTTTGGTCTTCAAAATGATCGTCTTATCGAGATATACAATTTGGAATAAACATTTACTAATATCTGAATTCGTTACTACAATTATAGGTAGTTAAAGTTTTCTTGCTTGAAATAAGAGGTATTATAGGCAAAGTTGCAAAGCTCAGGGATACCGTGAGAATTATCCCAAAATGTAGACATTTCAAAATTGCATGAATTATAAATTTAGGTGTAACTTCCTGGCCTAAATTCCTTGACTGGAAATATCAGTCATGGTAGTTTGTCAGGCTGTGAACACAAGCCAACACGTGTCTTTTCTAACGTATTTTGTTCTCACTCATGCGCATCCCTTAAAATTCGCATGAGGTCACTCATTCTATAAAAAAAAAAAGTGCAATTCATTAATATGATTGAACTTTCAATTCATTTAAGCAATTGTCATTTAAGTTTATTAATAATGGATCTCTTCAATATATTTTTTCTATCAATTAGTGCTTAAAGGGATTGCAAGTATTAGTCATATTAGCAAAGTGCACTTTATTTTCTGATAGCTTAGAATAAAAATTTCAAGCTTGGGTGTTACATCGAGAGTTAGTTTGGTTGCTACTCTTTCCGGACAATGTTGGGATTCCAGGATCCCCAAATTCCCAGGGCCTCCATAATGGAGAATCTGTTCACCTAACGCCTTTTTTTTCTAAAAAAATAATAATTTTTTAATACAAAACGAAACGACACTTACAACGATTGGATTAAATTGCTAAAAAGTCTAACTAAAATTAAAGAACAATTCTCTCTTATAAATGAAATATTAAACCCTAATTTGAAAATTCAGCACGATCTTTAATCGCTATCTCCATATAACCTTTGAAGGGATCAATCAATTCGCTAGAAAGTAAGAGAAAAATCATCTTATATAAGCTTTATTGATCGTTGACAGTTAATTCGTATCCATTAAAGCGTCATCTTACAAACTATTAACAAACAACTTGTTTGATAAATGAAAAAACTGAAATACTCTGTAGAAAGATACTAAATAAACCCTAGAAAGGATTGAAAACTCTCACGGAAGGAGAGATTTTTATTACCTAGATTATATAAAACAAGCAAAAGTTAAAAGGAAAATTGAATTTTGGGGCTTACTAGCTATTATTGTCGATGAATTAATGGAGATAAAGTTTTGTTTTGTTTGTTTTTTTTTTATTTTTTTTTTTGGGAGAAAGTGAAGGGGAGAAGACGATTGTTTATCTAGCCCCCTCTTCATAATTGGTACTTTCGGTATATCTTATCTACAATTCTCTCAAATCCAATCTAATCCTCGCATGTTTGTCTTCGCACTATTCATGAGTTTAGAAAATCTTTAGTAGTCCGCATTATTTACATTGGTGATTTACCATGAAATCCTTCAGAACTTTTTGGTCAACAATGATGATTCACCATGAAATTATACGTTTTACTCAATACTGACTCTCTCTTTAAGAACACCATCATTACTTGTTTATCTTCTTCTTTTAATCAAAGCTCATACTCATTCAATCATGTAGTTACAATTTTCTGTTTATTTTTCTCCCTCCACCAAAATGACGATTTCTAAAATAAATATGAAAAAAGACATAGAATTTTCAAAAAAAATCCCAAAAAAGTTATGGGGGCCATGACACCCATACTAAAAACACTTAAACCACCCCTGTCATCAATATTGCAAAACGTATCTCGAAAAGTGTGATAAAATAGATGGAAATATTGGATTGGATTGGATTAGAGAGAATATATGATTAATCAAATATATTTTTTTATCAAAATTCACATGAACTTATTAAGTAGAAATATGTTATGAATTGCATTTTCCTCTAAAATTAAAATTCTTCAATTAACCAAAGAACCTATTAACGAACTTTTTAGTCCAATTAACCTTTTCTTTTGAATTAATTGAGGACTATATTGTAATTAGGAGTTAACATCACTACAAGGACCTAAACTATCAAATAAAATTAGCTTCAATGATTAAATTGAAAATTAATGTTGCTCCTCATATAAGTAGTCCCACACAATGCATTGAATGGAGACTCTTGATTGAGACTATTATATTTCTCTTACGAACAACAAACGACCACCTTAAACACATTACTCCGCAGTACTCCCTCCACTCAATTCTAAATACTATATAAGAACGTAGTTGCTCAATTCTACACCTATTATACTCTATCCTACATAATTGTGCACCACTTTTTCCATTCTATACCCTTCGTCTAGTTTTAAATACAAAATATACTCTCTAATTCTCTACAAACTTTTTCTTAAATTCTTTCAAATTTATTGAATATGTCTAGTAATTATCACTTAGACGATCTAAAATCAATTTTTAAGTCAATTTTTCACGTTTATGGGGATATTTAGATTGAGTTTTTTAACATTTTAATTAAAATTAAATTAGGGTTAATGGTGGAGGTTGGAGGGTTGACATGGTGGTTGAACCGGCTGGCAGGGGAGTTGCCGGTCGGTGGGTGGAGGGAGGGGTCGCCGTCGCCGGTTAATAGGTGGGGGAGGTGTCGCCGGTGGAAGGGTGGGGGGCGGCCAGGGGGAGGGGGAAAAAGTCGTTTTTGGCGGGGGAGGGGAGAGGGGGTGGTCGGGGGGGGGGGTCGGAGGTGGCCGGCGCCGACGGGCGGGCGGGGGGGGTGGTGCGGGAGGGGCTGAGAGTTG
>JAUEKU010013633.1:0-14820 GCA_032274805.1 Gypsophila paniculata | reverse complement strand
GCAAACAAACGATTCAAGCTCAATCAAACGGTCAAAACAACCCCGTAATACAATTCAAGTTCCCCCTCAACCTTAGAAATGAAATTAGCTACTCATACTAATAAGAGGCAAAGCGATAATAACAATAAAGGAAAATATGATAAAAAGTATAAAAGACGATTGAATTAAAAGGAAGAAAATAGAATACCGATTACAAGGATTGAAACTACGGAAATGAAAATGTAATCCCGACTTTCTAGAGAGAAAAACTATGAAAACCAAAACCTAAAATCTAACCTAAAAACTAATGTTTTGTGTTGTGTGTGTGAAGTGTATTGAAGAAGCCCCGAAATGGGGTTTAAATATCCCAAAAACGAAATAAGAAAAGCCGGAAAAAAATGGGCCTGAGACGCGCAGCTCGATCGAGCCAAGGATGCCGAGCTCGATCGATCAAGGACGTAGCTCGATCGAGCCATAAGGCACTCGATCAAGCACAGTACAGGTCAGCGTCCTTTTGTTCCTTCATTTGCTTCTTTTCTCCGTCTTTCCTTCCAAGCTCATAACTTGACCGTCTTTCGTTAGCACGCCAGTTAGCTTCTATGCCGATACGCTCGGGATTAGCTCAGATTTGCTAAATCCTGCAAAATAATAAGTAATACGGCAGTACCGACATTCTATAATAAACGTATCGCATATAACTTAAATAGGCTTATAATGTTACAAAATGCGATATTATAGGGGATGAAAATATATATAAATAAAGCACTTATCAGCTTATTAAAGTTCACAAGCACATTGTTAAAAATAAAATCATTTATGTGAATCCAACAATTCCACCAGACAAATGCGATTTTGTTAAAGACAGTTATCGAAATGGATTCCTTAAATGTGCTTATTTTTTTTTTTTCAAATCTTAGATTTAAACTGTTATCATATGTTGAGAAAAAATTACTCAGGCAGTCAATGCCCATAGCTAGAGTAACCGAATGAATGAAAGGACAATTAAAGAAAAAATGATCACTATCTTCGTTGTGATGGTTACACAAAATGGAATGAGTTGGTACAAAAATATTCCTTTTTAGCCAATCTATCTTTAGTAGGTAGTCCATCAGAGCAAGTTTTCCAAAGAAAATATTTGAGTTTTGGTGGAGTATTTAGATTCCAAACCCAATAATAATCATATTTACTAAAATTATGATTATACAAACCTTGGGCTAATCAAGTTGCAGTATTGGTGGTTCTTGGAGAATGCTATTGAACACATCAACTAGTGATACATTTTGATGTGTGAATTGTGACAGGGTAACCCAAGATAAGAGGTACAAAATTCTAAATAAAAGTCCACATAATTTCTGTCCAAATTTATTGATTAATATTCATATGGTTTTTCCCTTTTATGACAATGACATTTTATCAAATAATTATATGACTTGATGATTTTTGACCTGATAATGACATGATTGTAATCCGTCATTTCTCGAGTTAATAAAAGGAGTGTAAATATCGTTCATTATTTTTGAAGATGACTTAATCCGATAAGCTAATATTGGCTAACTAGAGATTCAAAGCGAATCTCGAAAGTCGTAAACGACCTAGTAGATTCTAAAGGACTCCACCCAAAACTAATTTAAAGACTCCATCAGATAGTCAAAATAACTAATTTGAGCAGAAAGATTGATAAAAAATGACCCAATATGACCGGACTCAAAAATGACTTATTACCTTTTGTTTCAAAACGACATGACCTAGACTTTGACCCGTGTAACCCATTTATTAAGTCTAATTTCGACATTGTTGTTTGTGCATATCATATCACAATATTTTCTGATAACTTGTGGCAAAAAAAATAAAATGATTATTTAACCAACAACTGATTAAAAATACTTGCTTTAAAAAGAAAAGGGTTTTCTATGTACTATTTTTGTATTTTTTCGAGTTCTATGTGGTGTCCCTTGATTTTCAAAAATTTTCGCGGCACCAATATATTTAATGAAAATTTCTTAAAATATCCTAATTGCCCAAATTCACCACCGTATTTGTTAAAACTTTAACATATACGGAGTATATTACTTCCCTTATCGTAAACACACTTTCATTATACTTGTAAAACTTAATTATTTTAAAACACTATTATCAATAGTTTGACTATTTTCAAAACTTTTTGCTAAGTTAAGGGGTATCGATGATATTTATATAAAAATCGAAGTACCAGGTAGAATTTGAAAAAAATACGAGAATACAACATAAGGAAAAAAAATTAAACACATCTTGACCAATGTGAAAATAGATTATATACGTCTTAAAATTAAAACATGTCAAATTTGTTAAATGAGATAAAAGTGAAGTACCCTAGAAATATTAAAATAATTCTATTGATACAAATCGATTATTATTTGACCCGTTTTAAGGTTAGGACGCATCAATAAGTCTCTCTTGAGACGGGTAATCCGTCTTAGGTTTAAAACGAGTCAAGTATCATCCCACTTGTGTATATAAGACAAATTTTTGGTTCTTCTTTATGCATTCTGATTTTATCTTACTTTTACAACTAATTGACCCATCCTAGATGAATATCTCTTTTTGAAATTTCAGGGGTTCTTCTCATTTACATTTTTGTCAATAAACCAATCGCATCAACCCAATCTACTTCATTAACTTATTTTTTATTTGTAGACCAATTTATTCACACAATACACTTTCTTAATCATCGTGCCAAAATCAAATAGGAAGAAAAAAGTGGAATGAAGGGAGTAAAAATTAGTGAGGACGTATAACCCGTGCTAAATAAGAATTTACAACTGATTTTTTAATACTGAATTTTGAAACTGAATTGTTTAAAATTGTTTTTTTTTTTTTAAATTAGTGAGGAAGAAAATAGTGGAATGAAAGCCTCCACGTGATTTTTTAAAACTGAATTTTGATGGATTCAAGTTAATAGATGGTAGAGCGGCTTTGGGCTATTGTATAAGAGATCAAGTTAATTTGTTGGGAGCTAAAACTTGTGGTTTTAATAGCATTTTTATTGCGGAAGTACTTGCTTTAAAAGAAGGTGTATTAGCGACAAAATCGTTAGGAATTTCAAAACTTATTATTGAAGTCAATAACCTTTGTGTTATTAATGCACTTCGAGATACTTGACGAGTCCCATGAGAAATTTCCAATGTCATTTTAGACGTTAAATTTGAACTTCAATCTTTCCAAACAATAATAATTAAGCATTGTTTTCGTGTTACGAATAAAGTCCTTGACTTTATGGCAAATTTTGGACACTCTTGTCCGACTCTTTTTAAGGTGGTTCGAAAGCCAATGACTACCTCTTACCTCTCTTATCCGAAAGGATGAAATAGTTTAATCTTATTCTTGGATCAACCCAATTTTTTTACCTTAAAAAAAAAAAAAATTACATTTACAATTTACAATAAAAAATTCACCACCTCCCTCCTTTCTCCCAACAATACCAAACAATTTAAAATCCGAAGGTAAGGGAAGGGAAAAAAAAAAAAAGTAAAGCACAGAAAGATAAAATAGTAAAAAAAAGAAAAAATTAGAAAGTAAAAAAGTTAAAAAAAAGAGAGAAAGAAGAAATAAGAAGGGAATGGTAAAGCAAGAAACAACCGTAACCTTCTCATTTCCTCATCTTCTTCTTCTTCTTCCTTCTCCTTCTTTGCCTCCCAAACTTCGCCCTAAATAATCCTCCTCTTTTTCCTTTTTTTTTTTAATTATTATTATCATTATTATCAATAATAATAATATAAATTTAGAGATTAAATTATTTTTCATCATCATCGTTTTCAATCTATTAATTGTATGATTGATTGATTCATTAATTCATCATCGTTTTAATTTTTGGTGAGTTTTTTTTTTGTGATTTTTTTGTGCTTAATTTTTTTTTGCCGTGGAAATAACGCTTTTATTTATTTAGTTTGTTTATTTATTTGTTGTTGTTGTTAATGATTGTTTTTGTTTTGCTACTGTTTGATTATGTTTATTTTTTTTTTCTTGTTTGATTGATTTTGAAGTTTTTTTATTTCATTTCATTTTTATTTTTATTTTTTTAGTTTCGAGTTAATTTCAGCTGTTTTTTTCTTTGTTTTTTTTTGGCTTATAATTTGTTTTGCACAAATTCTTAGTTAAAACATTCTCACGATAAAGTTATCAGCCGTTATTTTTATTTTTATAAATACTTACTTGTTTTGTTATAGGTCTCGCGTGTGAGACGGTATCACGTCAGACTTACGAGTCAAACTGCTTTTATTTCAAGCTGAAGTGAATAATATTTTACTGGAGATATTTTTAATTTTTATTATTATTTTTATTTCTGTTTTTGTTTTTTTTTGTTTTTGTAAAGTAATTAATGTAAGTAATTTGTGTACGTTTTGCGGATGATGAGCTATCGATACTTGATCGACTTGCAACATATTTCATTTACGTCTCGTTAATTAAATTCAACAAAATATCATTCCTACAACTCAACCTTGATATTTGGTCCATATCTAAATTTGCAAAAAACATACAATAAAATAAAATAACTAACAAATTGAAAGACGAACTATTCATTTTGTATATGCTCGCTGTCCCGTGCAATTGCTATCTATGTTTGAAATCTCCTCACAAGAACGGTCTGCGGTTAACTAACTATTGATCGAGATGAATAGAGTATTATTTTACTAGAAACGTTTTATCATCGAAAACATGTCACCATGTCGTTTCGTTCTTGAACTGCGATACCATTCAATATCACTCTTGAAGAGAAAACGAGATAATATTTGTGCTATATGTAAATTTATGAGATCGTAAAATGAGATAAAGAGGGAGTATACAAGTTAATAAAATGAGAGATAGGATGATTCCGTCTGTATACTCCCTTCTGTTCCGATCAATAGTTATCTTTGTTTGTAATCTGTGTCACAAAAACAGCGAGTTTAGATGACTATTGATCGGGCTAAAGTGAGTACATTTTTGTTAGAAATGTTTACAGTGGATGGTCATGGTAATGGAGCTCTATCGTCAATAACAAATCAACTTGTCGTTTCATACTTGAATTGCATTAAGGAGTCGTTGAATGATTGTGGAGCCTTTCAACCTAATCCGTGCTCATAACTCATTGTCAATCCCTGATGTCGATAACTAATTTTTAGATTAACCGCTTTGATGAACCGTTGTCGGAAATTTGATGTTTGTGTATGCATAAAAATGTTAAGTGTTTTCAAACACGACATGATCAAATTTCTGTTAGTGTTTTGCTTGAGCTCGTTGGTGAAGTTGATATGAAATCGATGCACGAAATTAATAGCGATTTGTACATGTGTAGGACCACTTGTTCATATGCCATGTTGAAGTCGGTTGTTCTTTCCAAGAGATGTGTGCTTCTGATTGTTGCTGCTGGCTAATTAGATTACACCGACTTCTCTGTGATATGGTTTAGCATGGTTGAAGCAGTATTATGGTTTGTGGATATGTAGGCGTCATTGTTGATTGTTTTAGGAAGCTCTTGTAGTGGTTTAAATCGGTTTCTCAAACCGAGTGACGGTGTAATTTGTATGATGATAGGATTAGCAAAATGAGATTTAGCTTTAGGTTTCTATGACCATGCTCGTGTAGAAAACATTTGGAGATTCTATTTGTAGAGCATTGTAGTCGGTAGGGAAGGGACATATAGTTGGACCATAGAAGAGCCTCGTTTACAAAGCTCTAGATAAAATTGTACCAGACTAGGAAACTTGGCAATGGGCTTGCCCCAAGTTAGCGCTGACGGGTCTAATGGGGATTATGCGGCTCCACAACGCCAGGAAAACCAAAATCCTCCTTACTATCGTGGTATTAGCACATGCGATTTGGATGGATTATGTAATTTGTCACTCTCATCAAGGGGGGAACTCTCGAGTAATTCTGTGAAGCATTCTGGTACTTTGAGTGACTCCCTAAAGCCTAGAGGGAACAGTGATATTGTACCCTATGTTCCCAATGCTAAAATTGGCTCAAAGGGAAGTGATAGCTGGACGCCTAAGTTGAGTGTTGACGTGACGCCTGCTTCTCGAATTGTAGGATTTCAAGCAAATGAAACTACAGGATCATGGGATGTAATCAGGGACGATGATTCTGTAGATGAGGTTGGTGCTGCTGTGCGTGAAACTGTGACGTGTGGATTCACAATTCGAGAGCCAATGATATCATCGTTGAACAAAATGTTTTATCATTGCAACTTCAGTGGTGATTCTTTGAGCAATAGATACGGACCGCTTTCCCCTGTTAGGTCCGACGGATCTTGTAGTACAGGGACACAAGACCCTAGAAAGACGAATATGGGTCTGAAGGACCAATTAACTACCCCAACGTCATCGGGTTCGTACAGCCGAGAGTGGATGAATGCATCTTATGGAGCTGATAAAAGGGCCTCGTATTTTTCGGTTGATGGCCCTTTGCCAGCAAACTATGAATCATTGGGTGTTCATTCTTCACCTCCAGAATTTAGTCGCCTAGAAAAATCGATCAAAGTAGAAACCAACATTGTAGGGAACTTTGTATGCCAGGAGAGAAGGGCATATACTTCCCTTCCGTCATCTCCACTTGGCCGAGAATCTAATGGAAAGATGAAAAAACTAAGAGATGATATGGCGATCAGTAGTATCAGACTATCACTTGATGGACCTATTGGTGGACTAGCCTTCCCTGCTGATGAAGAAGGGTGTGACGGGCAATCAAGGGATAACTTTCGGCCATCGTCCTTAGGTTCTGTCGATGGTTTTACTTGGGCTATAGGTCATGATTTTCCCCCAAGTCCTCATAGCTTGAAGTCGATCAGAACATCGAGTGGGCTGTCTATTAGAAGATCTTTGGTAGGCTCGTTTGAAGAGTCCCTTTTGTCCGGTAGATTCTCCTCGGGTAGTGCTCATCAGGTATTCGTACTTTCACCTCCCAAGGAATTGCTAATTGTGGGGGTGTTTCAGTTGATTTGAACATAAATCGCTTTTCTGAGTTTCAATCATTTTAAGTTCATTTCCGTGGGGAATTGTGTGTGAAGGATTCCAACTTCTCTCTCTGTTCCCCTTCGGATGACGAGGAGACTGACACAACCCACAGGCTAATAATATTAAGATGTCCTGAAAAAATTCAAAGATTTTTGTGTTTCTTTTTTTGTTTTCAGATTGCCTGTGGCTCCTGACACTTGCTATGATTTTTGTGGTTAGAAATTCGATGGTTTTCTGGCTGTTCTAAGTGTTACCGGTGGAAACTTCTCACCAAAGTCCCAGAAACTTCCGTTTTCTGTAACCAATGTGGATGGAGATAGCTATTTACTGTACTATGCATCTATAGATCTTGGAGGCAAATCTACTTCTAGTAGGAATGTTGGCAAGATACTCAAAAAGAACCTTGGCTTTGGTGACTCGCAATATGCCAAAAGTCGTCTGCGCGTTCCTATGAAAGGACGTATACAGCTGGTAATCTCTTCGAACTTTTGGTTTGGGGCGCTTTTCCAGCGAACTTGTATATTTGACTTTTTTGTTGCACTTGGCTAACTGCTTTAGATGTAAGGGCTGTTCTTGTAGACTTCTGTTGTTCACAGAAGATAGTGGCATGATTTGTTGGTGACTGGCATGACTGTTGCTAACATTATCGTTGACTTTGTTCTGCAGGTTCTTAGCAATCCAGAAAAAACGCCTATACATACGTTCCTTTGCAACTATGATTTAACTGACATGCCGGCTGGAACTAAGGTACATTCTAGTTTTTATTTTCGGATAGATGTAAATTCCTGAGGTGCTACAACATTTATTAGCACTCATCTCACACTTCACTTTGATCCCTTGTCCTGTGTCGACATGTGATACCTTGACACCAACACGATACCTCGACCCTTTACTTTAGACCAAAAACTTGGAACTTTGTCAAAAAAGGCCGCCATATCATGTCTGACACTTGTGTAGCCGAGTTTGAATAACATAGGCACTCACTTATGTTTAGCAGGGGACAGTCAGTGCACAAGCTGTTGTTTGTCCCTTGTTTGAACTTGACAAGTTTATGCTTATCTGGCTTATGTAGCAATTTGTTTCAGGAATCCTGCTTCCGACAATGACCCAGTATCCGTCATAACTAATAGAGTGTTTTAGCCCATTTTATAGTTATACATGGCCCGTAATGAGCAGTGATTCCAATCGCTGTATATTAGCCGGTCACTTTCCCAGCTAAAAGTATGACGTACGAGTATGTGAGATGTCTCAGTCTGTGCGAAATGGAACCTTTAAATAATTTAGGGAAATTCCACCGTGTGCCCTTGAGTTTTTTGATTTTCTACGATATACCCCTACATTTTTTATATTCCACAATATACCCCTAAACTTTTTAATTTGTCTATGCTATGACCGTATTTAACTTTCAATTAACTTCACTCGTAAAATAAGTCGTTAAACCATCAAATTTATAATTTTTATTCTACAACATCAATTTTATGGTAGTGAATGAAGGTGGTGATGATGTTAATGTTGGATTTTGAGGGTGAATTTAGTCATGTATATTGTTTCCTAAGAACTTTGAAAGATTATTGATTGATTTTCAAGCTAAGTGTATCAATATAATTTAAATAAGAATTTAAAAAGATTAATTATTAATAAGATAGATAAGTAAGATAGATTAATAGCTAAATCAAATTGTTAACTCATGGTCAAGTTGGCAAAAGGTTGAAGGAGAGTTGTATTATAATCAAAGTAAAAATGTCGGGGGTACATTATTTAATTTTTTGAAATGTCAGGAGTATATGACGGAATTTAAAAAAAGTAGGGGCATAACATGAAAAACTGAAAAACATAGGGGTACATGGTGAAATTTCCCATAAACTTTTTACGCTTTCGACTTAATATGAAGTGTCAAAGTGTCGACTTAAAGCATCGTCCTCGACTCCTCGTGACACGCAAACAATCTAACCACAATGTCCTGTAAAACAGAGCAGTAGCAGAGTACCTGTCAAAAGATCTTCCACATACATTATCAGCAGATAATGTGTTTCTCACACTTGGTTGCACACAGGCAATTGAGGTTTCACTTTCGGTTCTTGCACGTCCTGGCGCAAATATATTGCTACCACGGCCAGGGTTCCCGTACTATGAGGCTCTCTCTGCTTATTTAGGTCTCGAAAATCGACATTTCAATCTGCTCCCTGAGAAGGGCTGGGAAGTTGATCTTGACGCGGTTGAAGCTCTAGCTGATGAGAACACTGTTGCTGTGGTTATTATAAACCCCGGGAATCCTTGTGGTAGTGTTTACTCCTATGGCCATCTTGAGAAGGTACTACTCCGTATTTATTTTAAGTAATTCTCTTATGAGACCATTGTATGCTTACAATGAGTATATATAGTTAAAATGTGACCACTATTGCAATTGTTGTTATCATTATTATGTCAATTTTGACCACTTTTAAGCCTCTACAAACGGTCACAATTTGCTCGATAATGATTATAATTATCACATGTTGGTCGCAAAGAGCCCCTTGTACAATGAGGGCCTCTAATACGTGCAAATGGGTTAAAGCATTATCACAAGTATGTTCTATACATTTATTTTTCTCGAAAGAGTACAACGGCTGTTTTCAGATAACCTACGATGCAAATGGGTTAAAGCATTACATTGATCAACTACTAGACAGTTCGATGAGCCAAACCGTGGTCCTTAATGCTGACTTGATATTGTTGATTATGATTTGTTATGAACGAATGAAGGTTGCGAAAACAGCACGGAAGCTAGGAATACTAGTGATAGCAGATGAAGTGTATGATCACCTTGTGTTCGGAAGCAAACCATTTCTTCCAATGGGTGTCTTTGCAAGTGTTGCACCCGTTCTTACACTTGGTTCTATTTCAAAACGATGGATTGTTCCTGGTTGGCGTTTCGGCTGGATTGCTGCTAACGACACTCAGGGCATCCTGCTCAAATCAGGGGTATGTTTTATTACACTTCGCTTTGTTTTCTTATTTAATCAATACGGAGTAGAATTTACTCCGATTGAATTAAAGCGTAACTATAGCGGGATTTGGCGTACTGAGACTAGGCAGTCTTTCCCTGCAAAGATGAATCGACTGTTTCCTGGTGCCCGATAAATGAGAAATGTCGATCATTTACTACTTCTAGCAAAAAGAAGTGTGAAGGGTTTTGCAAATCGTTTCGGTATGGTCCACTAATTCACATACCAAAAGAGTAATTCCTCTTCGACTTCATCGAATATGCATCCAGACGTTATATATTGATTTCAGTATATGATTCGAAATTAGTCCAATTACATATTGTACTCCTCTCACTTAACCAACAAAGTTATGTGAACTAGATTCAATTGTACCTTCCTTGTCATTCGATCTTTGAACATCGGATTAAATTTACATATGTGCAATCATATAAGTTGCGTAAAATTACAATCCGTACTACATACCATAGTTGCAAAAATATAGAGAGCAAATTATATGGATGTCCTGGTTTTCATGTTTTATTATGAGCGAAAATCAGTAAATTGTGATTTACGAGTGTTCTCTTCTTATCAGCTTATCGAGAGCATCCAAAGTTACCTCAACATATCGTCCGACCCAGTAACCTTCCTTCAGGTTTGTATCTTGTATCAACCATTTACGTTATGTTAACACGTGATGAATAACTTCCAAATATACGCCATTTTCTTTTTGCACAAATATTAACGCGCTATATTTTCAAAGGATTAAAACTAGTACTTCGATGTAAATGCAAAAACTACACTCTCATTTTCCAGGGTGCAATTCCTACAATCCTAGAGAAAACAACTGAGGAATTCTTTTCAAAAATCGTCAATGTACTTCGCCAAGGTGCTGATATTTGCTACGACAAACTCAAGGAAATTCCGAGTATTACTTGCCCTCATAAACCCGAAGGTTCCATGTTCGTGATGGTATGAAATAATCATCTGTTCATAAAATTTACTCCGTATTTTGTTATATTTTTTTAATTGAATAGTGAAATTATTTATCTAATGTCGTCATAAATTGCAGGTGAAACTCAACATGTCCGTTCTAAAAGATATTGAGGATGATATTGATTTTTGTAGTAAGCTAGCGAAAGAGGAAAAGATGGTTGTTCTACCTGGTAAGGAATCTACAACTCGACTTTCTTAGAGTATAAAGCCGATCTTGGAACTTAACTATCAGTTTAAGTTTAACTTTTTGATTGAGATGATTTCGTGACAACTGTAGTAAATACAATGCGCCTCCAATTGAATTGCATGAATTGATTCATGACCTCTTCACATTTCATACTACTAGACGATCTTAGTCGAATGTATTTCTAGAGAAACCGAGGAAGTAATATGTTACGATTCTATAACGGTATTGGTATAGGTACGGCCGTGGGAATGAAAAACTGGTTGCGGATAACATTTGCGTTAGAGCCATCAAGTCTTGAAGAAGGGTTGGAAAGAATCAAGGCATTTTGCGAAAGACATGGTGTTAATTAAAGAGTGGTGTTCTTTCCTACACGTGTAATTAAATTAATGCTCCAAATCTATGTACATGGGTGATTATCGACTTGTTCAACTTTATTGTTGAATATTATCTTACGAAATAAGTAAATGTTGTGAAAATGTTGAACACCATCGTTTATGAAATCGAACACCATATAATGTTTAAATTTTGTGCGTTTAATTGTGGCTGATCATTATGCGAAACCAATGTAAAAGTTAGATTATAAAAGCGATTATGAGCCTTCAATCATTAGCTTAATCTCTTGGTTGAGATGGTTTATTAACATGGTATCAAAACCATTAGATATGAGGAGAGCGGAGGGGCATGCCGTTGTTGCATCTACACTTTAAGTCCAAAGTAAATTCGTGTAAGAAAGCGTGTTAGAGTATAAGATCGATTATGAGACTCCATTGATCAGCATAATTCAATTAAATTTACTCATTTTTTTCATTCAGTTAAAAATTTATTATTGGATGAGGTGTAATGCTTAACAATATTATGATTGACAGTTAAGGTACAAACTTGTTGGTTGATTATATTTAGTGTAGATTTTGGTATTGTAAAGTTCTTGCGATTAACTACTTAAAATTAGGATTATTTCTGTTAGGAGATATTATGATAATATTGAAATATATCGATATGATCTCGTAATAATAATGTTATGGAATAGTATTTAGGGTTGCCTTGTATGTGAGATTCCAGATCTCGGTTGAGACTTATATATAAAGTCTTCATATTATAATGAACAACACACGAATCATCAATAATACAAAGTCATTCTTATGAATTCTCTATTCTCTATTTCTAATAGGGATAATCAACCATATCGAAATCTCGAATGTTTTTATTCTTGTAACCCTGGATAATGATAACCTTGTAATCATTCAATTTGGAATCGTACCCAAAACCATAAGATTCATAACTAGGAGTCATGTAAGAAGGAAGACCTGGCTTCAAATGCATCCGCGGCAAAACTTTAAACTCGTTAAGTGCCGGGTTCCACAAACTTCGTCCACGTCTACCTATAGAGTCCCATAGAAAGTAAATTCCATCGCAAGGGCCACAAATCTGTGTATAGTACTCAGGGGTGCTTATTTCTTGATACGCTAAGATTTCTCGCCTCTTATCGTCTAGCAGCAACTCGAACACATTAAGTTCACCCGCTTGGGTTACACCGTACTGGATTTCAAGGCAATCACGCCAGTCGTTGTTGTCGTAGTAGTTTCTCAAATGCTTCGATACGAAGTGGGTGCTTTTGATTATCGAGTACCATTGTTTACAAACGCTTTTGAATTGTAGGAGAACCCTAACAGGCAACCATGACAGAATCTCGACTATCAAATGCTCAGGGAGTCGATCTCCAATATCAATTGGAACACTACGTGATAGCTCTGCTTGTTTATTAAGCCTTTGAAATAACAAAAACGAACTTGTTAAGACTAATCTTGTAAGAAATTAGCGACTTTATAATGTAGCAAAATCGACAACTTTAGCCTGTTTCAAGGTTTTCAGATTATAAAACCTTAAAATAGTCGATACAAGTAACGACTTTATGGGAAAGCGCCCTTTGAAAAAGAGCGATTTTTATCCAAACCCTGCCAAAGGGAATACACGATTCCAAGCTAAGGTTCGAAGAAGCGAGTTACCTTTCCATGAGAATGCTTTTCATGTTGCTACTGTAAGACCAAGGATCCTTGTATTGATCTAAGGAAAGAGCCATTCTTATTTTCGATCTGAAATCAAACAAATCCACCATATTTATTAAACACGAAAGTTTATATGCGATTTCAATCTATGATGCTAGAACACTTCACTTGTCATTTTAGGATCTATGTCGAACATTGACACTCTTTCTGTACACATTATAGATTGAGTGATAACAAAATTCTTAACACTTCACTTGTCGTGTCAAAAGTAGAGATGAGTGAGACACGAAATGGAACTGAGGACCAGCAGTATGTTCCCCACACCATACTCACCAAATAAAATCCCACTCCGGCCCCACTACCAATGGTGGGTAAAGTTTACAAAATCGTACCCACCCATTACCTATGACTAGACTTGAAAAAACATGTCGTTCGGATCAGGTCAGTTTGAGTCGAGTCATTTCGAGTTTGTCCGATGTTTCAAGTCGGTTCGGGTTGTTATTGGGTAGTGTCAATATCAAGTCGATGAAATCGTACGAATTTGGTTAGCAAGGTCAATTTTTTGTCACCACTAGTTATTTTTTTTGAATATTTGGCTGTTCTTTAAGACGTATAATCTATAAGTGACATCAAATTAGTTACTATTTTTTACGCATTTGAAGCTACATAGCATTATTTTTGTTGGGTCAATTTGGAGTTGGTTCGTTTCGAGTCAATTCGGTTTTAGAGTTGATTTTGAGTCAATTGAATTCTGGGTCGAATCGGGTTAATTTGGGTTTCGAGTCAAGTTCGAGTTGCATCTCTGGGATTAGATTCGGGTCTCGAGACAGCGTTCGTATCGGGTCAATTTTGCCATATCTACCTATGACTCATGACATCTGCAATCATATTCGTATAAAATGAAAATAGAAGTGAAATTAAATAATTTGTACGAATAACAAAGAATAATCATTCGTGTAATAATGAAAATAAAAGTGAAAAATTGATGCACACAGTGGTGGTGCGAGGGGGTTTAGGGATGGCGGTCCCCTTAAATATTGAAATATTTTCCATTTTAAACTAAAACTTTCGAAAAAATTTTGATTTCCTTTAGTTTAATTAAAAGTACTCCGCCTTCTTAAAATTTTTTCGCCCCTTAAACTTAAATCATGGCTCCTTCACTAGATGCACAACTGAAGTATTGAAATACGTACCTTCAAGTCAGCGATTCGCCTAGATGTTGTTATAGAATATTTGTGAGAATTGACTTGATTTGTATTGATCTCAAATGCAAAGTATTTATACAAGAATATGATATGATGAGCTAGAATGCTTGTTATGCTTTGTTGTCTTCCATAATTAATTTCCCTTTAATTTGATATATTTTGAGAATATATACCAACGTAAAAATATAATCTAAAAAATATTCGTATATATTAGAAAACTCGACCAAATCCACGGACAAATAACTCTATGGGATCTTAACTAATAACACTATATGGGATCTTCATATTGGATCTTCAAGTAGTACGCATCAATAGAATATCTCAAAGTAGTATGCTATCAATTCACTAATATTAGGAATAATTGTTACTTACTACCTATTATGTGTAACTTTTTACAAATAACTACTTATATAATCTTTTTCAAAAATTACTACCTATTATGATTCTTTTTTTACAAATTAGTACCAAAAATGTAAATCCGGTTACTCGTTTCACTTATTTCGAGCCATTTTTATTTGGCTT
>JAUEKU010013524.1:0-14824 GCA_032274805.1 Gypsophila paniculata | reverse complement strand
GAAACGAAGTAGAACTCAAGTCATTCTTGCTTTTAACTATTATGCTTTGAGCTTCACTTATGCAGTATTTTCAGATTATCACAATCCACCCGAGTCTTTGCTGACATCAAGCTCTATCCAAGTAATCTCTGACCTTTTCTGCTCCTCTAAGTACGGCTTTTTGAAACACATCAAAGACCAAAATCCTATGCAACAATTGAATAAGATTCAGATGTCCTAACAGCACGATGGCATCATGCCTTTACCAAATCATCTCTGACCTTATCCAGTTCACCGGGTCCTCCAATTAAAAAATAATACGGCCAGCACATATCATAACCAGCCACAACATCAAAAAGAATGTCAACAAATATATCAATACTTTATATTTGACATTCAACTGTGTGCATTCCTGACCTAAACTCTCAAGCACAACATTCGCATGAATTCCTCATGTTGCCGACCTTCACATATCACGCTTCTAATAGGAACATGTCAGCGATTCAACTAATTCAGCACTGCATTCACCAAGACCGATGAGTGAAGCACAGATATTCGGATTCCTCAACTTATTTAGCCTCACTCTTCCGATAAACGAATAAACGAGCAATAATCGTATAGACTCCGTCCAAAATCCACTCTAATCATCAACGCATAGCACACAATACATAATAAATTCATGATTCAATCAAAGCTACGTAGTCACAGGAACAAATATATCCTTCCTAGAATCAACATTAAGCTTTGAATGTAGCTCATACAATCACACTACCAGTACATCATCATCATCATCACGAGTGAGACGGTCTCACAAGACTGAATCAAATGCATCATATCAAATCATTAGCTAAAATGAAAATAAACTCGAAGAATATGAAAGTAATCACCAATAGAAATCTTAGGTGGCGGAGGTTCATCGGCGGCGGATTTAGCGCGTTCTTCGGAATCGAATATAATTTGCTGCACCTGCGACAACCGCGACGATGCTTTCTTTGCGGCGGCGCACCGGACGCCGCCGTAGCTGATGCTCCGGCGGGCGGAGAACGCGGTGGAGTGAAACAGCGGCGGCAGAGAAAGGAGTTTCGAATTTGCAATTGAAACGTTTCGAAACGCCGGACGTGTGAGGCGTTGAAGGAAGATGGCTGAAGTGGTTCTAATTGCAGCCATTTTGTGGCTAAAGTTGAAAGATTGTTGAGGTGTGTTGGTGTTAATTGTATGGTTTTTGAGGTGCAGTAGGTCTCAACCGTCTCACATCGTGAAATCAGACGTCTCACGATATCGTTATGAGGAGGCGTGTGTTTGGACGTGCGAGCTCAGCTGTTTTGAGTCTGGTTTTGAAATTCACTTCTTCTCAAGTGAGACAATTGAAATGTCGATCTATCGTATTTTAGTTTTACTTTTCCAACACAATAGAATTCTATTTTACGCATCTGAACAGAGACAACACTCAACATACCGATTGGTTGATTATAAAACATCCAAATATGAATGGGCTGGTGTATATTTGAAAATTGAAATACAAAAAATACTTGATATGTGCATTCAGTCTTGAGAGGAAGCGGGATTTTGAGTCATCAAGTACGGGGTAATAACCTATTCTACTTTTAACGGGAACATGCAATAGATAGAAATAGATAAATCGGTCATTACTTGAGAAAGCATTCTCATCCAGCCGGGATCCTCTACAGCATACACCTTAGCCCATCTGTTATCTAACCTGTTGGTGTATATTCTTTTTTTGGGAAGAATCTTATACAGACCATATATATTACGACGATTGACAGGCGAGCAAATGAAAGACGAAACAAGGAATGTTCAACAGATGCTACCAACTGTGACACATTCAAATGCTCAGTACGCCTGAAGCCCTGATGCCCTAATGACATGACTCTCATAGACTACGACAAGGTACAGATGTTTTGCTCAGTGAGAAAGCGGATATTTCAAGCCCTTCGTTTTCCACGGAATCCACGCTCAGCTACTTTTCTTCCTGTTTGCTGCATATGAGCTGCACCACTCAGGTTTGCTAAATGTGAATCGTTCCAACCGGGGTGACCTGGGTGCTGTGCTGAAGGGAGAGCCAATTGTTCCCTGCTGCTACCTGGTCCATAGTTGCCTGTAGATTGAACCCATATTAATACAAAAATCTACTCCGTATTGAAAACATAGGAGGTGCAGATAGGAGAGGACTGGCACAGTAATGAAAAGCCAACATAACCAAGGTCATGCTTCGTCCACTCATTACTCAGAAACTCCACTGCTTTGCCATATTTAAAATAGATAAATAAATAAAAACCCTCTCATCTTAGCTTCTTCGATAGCAGATTGGTCACGCAATAAGCTCATAACACGGGATAAGTTACTTTTGGATAAAGAAGTTACAAAAGGAATTGAAGGAAATAGGATATATCTTGGAGTTGAACATAGCTTTCAGAAACGGTAGCTAAAGGCACTAGGAGGGCGAAGATGAAGCTCACTACAACTAGAACCGTTGGCTAAAATTTGTTGAATGATCAAGAATTTTACTAGCACTAGAATCAAACACCTTGTTTGACACATTGAGACGTTTTCTTTTTACGAAGTCGCACAAAGATAACTTCAAATGATAAACAAGCGAATTATCTCACCTCCCTCTAACCTCTGTCTCGAGCCAGTAAAGTGCCTTCCATAACTCCCCTCCCAAGCTTGTTCAAAGTTATCAAGCTCACCTGATGCAGATCATTATATTTAACAAGTAAGACATGACTTCCTCGAACATGAGAGACACCATGACAGTATATTTTCATATGAATAATCTGATCGAACTATAACTGAACCACATATGACATACCTTCATTTAAGTTATGTAGCACTTGTGCTGTATCCACTTTACCATCAGGATTAAGCTTCCTTGAGAGAGTATGGCCCTACGCATTGTGATAAGAGTTTATTCAAAACTCTAACCACTACGGAGTATATTTTACACTTTAAACTTCATCATGGACCACGATTTATCTAGTATTCTTCAAAACATAGCTTGATGCCATAGGGCTGTATGCCAATACCTTGTTATGAAGACCCCTTGAGATCCTGTGATTTGCTTGACCAGTGCTGCTATCAGCTTCCTTGAGCTCTTCGAATGCCACCTGTTCAAAACACATGATATGGCATTAGCGGCAATGAGGAAGCAATTTAAGTACCGTACATCATGTTAACACAATTCAAAGATCTACGTTAAAGTTAGCTACTCACTCCATCACTCCCTGCCCTTCTGGTCATTGATTTTGTGTAATATGCTCCATCACCACCACCGTATGATACACTAGAGCTTTGGAAGGTGTAGAACTGAGATTGCGGCTGGGCATTGTTCATCCTGTTATCAAACTCAGCTCTGCGCTGGATGTGCATATTCCTTCCGCCTGCAACTCATCAAGAGCTTACAATTTAAGGGAAGGCCATATTGCAATTAAGTTATGTAAAACGACGGGTATTTCGTTCACCATCACCTTCATCATCAGGAATCTCAACGTAAGGCTCCTTGTCTAGTCTTGAATGCTTCCTAGGGTGATCTTCAGTCTTAGAAGGGCCTCCATTTTCTGTCTTCTCATCATCTGAACTAAGCTCCTCAATCACGGGTCCCCTCCGCTTATTTGCCTGTGGCTCTTGCTGCTCTATAAACCCAGCATGGGGAGCACTGGCAGAAGGAGCATGGGCAAAAGGACTAACATGTGAGCCAAAGAAACTGGGTTCGAACATGCTACCACCAAATGGCTGGGTGAAGAAAGGATCGTCAAATGGATCCCTTCCTCCAAAAAAGCTCGACATTAAACTACGATGACCCCCGAAGCCATTAAAAGCACCAAAACCAGCAAAGGGATTAGAATCAAAGAAACCAGGTCTTCCTCTCCCTCTCCCTCCCTGCATTTTCTTTTAGACAATAAACCCTGCACAAGAAGTGAGGAATGACCACAATACTGATTAATGATTTACTGTCATTATCCATGGAAAGTTATTTACATGAAGACATTCCAAAGCCGCATAACAAATGAAGTCTAAAGGCAACGTATAATAAACAAACTCAATGAATAGAACTATGACATAAGCATATAGGCATGGATAAATCAGAAACTTTATCCCCTAAATTCCAATCTCCGCCAAATATGTAAAACACAAAGGACGCGGTGCAAAGAGAAAAGTACCACATAGAAAGGCTCGAATGTGATCTCGACTACTTCACCAGGGTAACTACACAACGTAAATCGTTCGAAGAATAGGAGCCTCAACATAAAGAAGCTATAAATTCAAGTGTTACTGATCGAAGTAAATGCTTACACATTTGCACAGGTAATAGGCCACCACCTCGAGGATTACCATTATAAAAGAAACGCACAAAAGTGCATCAATGTGGCAACTAAAACACAATGCGATCAGGATTGCTGACTCGTAACTCGCAGATGTCACGATCCATCCAGCAAAGAGCTAGTTGCTAACATGTAAAGCAATTTATTGGAAAAAGAAAATGGCAATACACGGGATTCTAATCTAAGATACGCTTTTACACTGGGGGACTCCATCATAAACTCGATACAATAATGGTCCGCATACATCTACCTTCCATTGATGTTACCCTGGTTGTTCTCTAATCGATGAAGGCATGGGAGGATCAACGACATGCTTTAATAGAAATAACACACTCACGGCCGCTAGATTAAACAAAATTTCAAGGCCAACCGACAAACATATGCACACCCACTCACTGAATCCTTCAATGATATCAGTACAGCCCTAGGAGCAAATCAATAAGCAACTGTCTACGTATCCTAAGCGTGCCACAAAATCAACACAAGTAAAAGCTGTGTCATCCCTGTTCATAGGTTTCTCATCATCTCCCTCACTCATCAAGTTGGGACAAACGAAAAACAGTTAACATCAGAAACAACCTTGTTCGCCACATCAAAAGCAGCAAAGAAGCAGTTCCCCATAACATCACACGAAAACTCGACTAACAAAGCCGTGTGTTCACGAATCACGCTACGAGTACACAACATATAGCATCATCTTCCTCCAAAAAATAATATCGAGTCGATAAACACGGAAAATCCTAGGGTATTGCAAACAAAACCCTAGGTTAAATCAAGCGCTATCGAACCGTATGAAAACTGCATCAAATCAATAATATCTCAATCGACAACGACAACGAAGCCTTAGTCACAAAATCATTCGAGGTCGGCTAACATGAATCATTATCTGAAACCGTTCGTAAACAAAAATCAACAACATTTCCAATAACATCATAAAATCAATTGCGTACCCATAATTAGCACAGAAAATCTAAAACAAGCATAATTAAGAAACAAGTCACATTTCAACAAAAAAAGAAAAAAATTAATAATATTACGGAATTAATTAATTGATTAATTATAGGAAAGTAAATAAACGTAGGAAACCCTAACAAAAGTGATGAATTAGAGAAGAATTACCCTCAATTAAAAATTGAATTGAATCGCGGTGAAATTCCTATAAAAAATTGCCGCGAATTTAATGATTTTTTTTAGGGTGAAATTTGGGGAATTTTTTAGATTATTCTAGAAGTAGTGATGAATTAATGCTTACGCTACATATTTCAGGTCGAATGTAGTCGGGGCGAATCGGTCTTTGAGATCGGGTTGTATCGTTGGAGTCGAGTTATATTCGGATTTGTTTGGAACTTTGGATTGGGATGGGGTTGGGAATCTTGGGATATTTTGGGTCCGACATTTTGAGTGTATCTTAATTATATTTTATCGAGTTGCTTAATGAGAATATTCAATTAGAATTAGAAGTTTATAATAACATATGGGTTGATACGAATTGTATTTTTCGAGACGGATCATTTTTGGAAGCATGATATTGATGATACTAGTTTGATTCATGTGGATGATACAATTAGCAAAAGTTAGGTATGTAAAATACTCCATACGAATTACGAGTATCATTTTTTCAAAACTTTGTGATTTCAACAATCATTGATTATGTTTTAAAAAAAAAATTTCATTGACCTAGTTAATAAGTTTTATATATGTAAAATTTTTCAAGTTAGTTTCCATTGAGACGTCTATCACCATGAGGCATAAATAAAATCAACCAAAATCAATTGAAAAAAAATAAAATAACTACATAATTGTGAAAAATCTCATAATAAATATATTGTGAAAATTGAAATCGTGAAATCGTCTCGCATGAAATTTCGTCCCTACACAGCATATTAGCATGTAAATTAGAAATTCATGATGGGCTTGTCTGGGCTTTAATGTCTCAAACCAACTATCTCCGACCCAAAGTCCTAAAGTAAATATCCCGTAGGCTAGAACCAAATCACCAACAATTGAGATGGGTTTTTGGTGGGCTTATGTCTTTTTTTTTTTTCTATGTTCACAATCTACCTTTTTCACGTGTTTCATGAATAGATTTATAGATAGATTCATGAGATAATTAGATTCATGATTCGCCAAAAAAAAAAATGTAAATATTTAATTCATATACTCCGCATAAGTTAAATCGTGAATTTTAATTCTGTTAATTAAAAAATGAACACCTGAGTTCAGTAAAGTGTTAATATATTTTTTATCAATAATATTTAAAATATGTTGATTTCAAAACAATATTTAATTTTGACTTAATTTGATTAACTCTAGTTTCCACAATTTCAGTTTATTAAAAGAGCAACGCGTTGAAGGTTTATCAGCAATAACATATTGATATTAATACATACTCATATTTAGGTTCGTAACACAAAAAATCAACAATTATCTATATTTTTCATTTTCAACGTTCGATATGCCAAATAAATAACACCTACTTCGTAATAAAAATACTCCAATATGCTACCCTGTTATGAAAATTTTTTGAGACTCGATATTTTTCAAATTTTAGATAATTTTAAAAAACATAATTGGTACCATGTACCAAAATGGAAATGGTTGAATTGAAGTATGAAAAGGAGTACGTCGTAAGAAAGAGTACATTAAATGAGTAGCTCCACCATGCCTTCCCCCTATCGTTTTCTCATTTATGGAATTCACATGTTTTTTCAGCCTTTCCCGCTCACCATCTCCATCAAACATCTTCACCAATTTCGCCACGCACAATCTTCCGATATAATCGTTATATGCATATAACCAAACTACTTTTAACTAATCCAATAATTATTGTGATTGAAATTAATTGAATCGTAATCATTATTAAGTTTATAGGCGGTCAATAATAGAACATTTTAAAAACATGCATGGCTTAAGGGCACATTTTAATGAACTACTCCACATACTCCAATAGTTACTCCCTCAATTCAACTCCGATCCATTCACTTCTTGGTATTAGTCATTCAAGTAAATAATTTTCGAAATTTCTTGTGATGTACTATATACAAGAAAAACATAGTTAGTTATGCAAAATCTTGTTTGATTTGTTTTTATAAGTGTAATTAAAATATTACGGAGTATATTTCTATAATTTTTAACATTGTAAAACTTTATATAATATTTTCTCGACAAACGTGAGAAAGCAAATATAGTGAATAAAATTTAACAAAGGGGTATATTCTGTTGCAAATATAATGTTATGCCGACGTATACAACTTTTTGATTTTATTTTTAATTTGAGAAGACGGGTTTATTTAATGCTTGGTAGTTGATCATCATATTAGATACCTGTAATTTATAAGAGTATTAATTATTCTACTCATTTAATGTTCACCCACCTAGCTATTTCTCTGCACATTTCATGCCCATGACACACTCATTTATTGCCATTTCATCTACACATCACACCTTTCACTAAAGTTTTACAGTCGAATGTCTACTCATATCTTGTTCATTCATCACTTACATGGAATTTGAAATTTTATGTACATTCAAATCATTGTTGTACGTGACACAAGTTTAGAAATAAAAGTGAAAGATATTTAATGATTTTCTTTTAAAGAAATAGGGTTATATATATCTTATTTTCCAATTTTTCGTAGGAAGGTCATTAAATATTTTTTATTTTAAATTTTTTAACATGTTATGTTCCGTCAGTATATGTTATTAAAATAAAATATATATTGATAAAGAATCTTGTATTAATATTTCTCTCTGCACGATGTCTTTAAAATGTGTCCAGCAATAGAGATACGGAGTATTATAATTTGAAATCGATTTAAAAAAATTAGGGCAATTAAGTTGTTGCAATAATACATTCCCCCACGTAAACTCTAGAGAAGAGCGTTTTACAAAATTCTACGTAAAGCAAACCAATGCATGGTACGTTGTCTTGTCTCCATCGTCCAACCTCCTCTTTGAGACTATCATGAATGTTAGCTTAGCTTCATACCGATATCGTCATTTCAACGTACTAAAATGCTATTGAGTGTACTCTTTTAATTGCACTTAGATTTTTGTCGGAAAATTAATATGCACGTACTTACGAATTAGAACTCCACAAATGATTCAATTGATTTCATCATGAATCATAATTACGTTAATTTGGAATGTGAAACATTTGTGTTACACCATTATAGAATTCTGTATTTTCTCTATCTCTCAATTAGTCGATATAAACTCACATAAAAATTAAATTAGAATGAAACGAAGTAATAATGATGGAAAAATAACTATCTTGAGTTTAAGACATCCATTGCATTGGGAGATCGATTTTATGTAATTTTAATAAGATATTTCATTTATCACAACGAGCGTTCCTAGAGTATAGTGTAAAATCTTAGTATACGGAGTACAAGATCTGGTTAAACTCATTAATATTGATTCGTATATAATAATAATAACAATAATAATAATAATGTTAATGTCCCAACATCTTAATTAGAAACGTAAATAAAGCCAAGCCAAGGAGTTATATTGGTCAACTATGTCACGGATATTAAATTAAGATCATCTTCACAGTACACATCATATATTCAAATTTTGCCTTCTTACAAAGGCAATGTTGAAGTTGTTTAGTTGTGGAGATTTGTTTGTACGGAGTATTAAATATTCATATATATCATCATGCAACTATGTAAGTGATGATTCATCACCAATCAAAATAGTAGGGGACACCAAGTATTATCCTTTCGGATTAGTACGTTTGTTTCGGTTAATAATTAATTATATACGTTGAGTTGAGTTTTAGTTTTCATGAAAACGATATTATAAGAAATTTAATTAACTGAATATTCTGCATAAACCATTATTGAGTTTGACAAAAATATTAAAAATGAGTGAATACTGTGATAACATTTAAAAAATGTGGGGGTAAGAAGTTTAAATGACTTATATATCCTTAGAATTAAGTGAGTAATTTGTGAAATTGTAATGTAATTAGCATTAGCATACACCAGAATAGGCAAACGCAAGTAATTAATTTGTGAAATTATAATTTGTGCCATACTCGAAATGGAAGAAATAAAGCTTACTTGATAAGCCCAATCAAAATTACATTATAAAACCAACTGAAAATAGAATTCTGATATAGATATTAATACGAGTCTCTTTGTAACTAAATTCGATAGTTCTTATTTACTTTTTATTTTTTAATATAAAAAAAGATACGAAACCAATACAATGAAAGACGAAAATTAGTATGCAAGATAGCACTAACATTCCAACAAGTCATCCACTCATCCTTGGACCTTGGTACACCAGAATTCATAAAGATCCACAGTAATATCATTACAAAATGACAAAGTTTACAGTCTTGCTTGCTTATCAATTATCATGATGCTTTCCCTTAATCATCAACCCAAATCTACACTACTCAACCATCTCCTTTCAATTTATAATTCCCCCCTAATTTTGTGACCGCCATTTTACAAAATCACAACTAACTCTCTAGTCTTCCCCTCATCACTCCTCGGTCCTCACCACACCACGCCACTCTTTACGCTTTTACTCCAAGTCAAACCCCTCCCCATTACTCTCCCCTCGACTCTACTTCATTCTCCTCTTTACTTTTCAAACCACCACTTCTCACTCACTCACTCACTCACTCCCTCACTCGAACATCCACTATTTCATCGATCCATGGCTCCCCCTTCGTCTTCCTCCCCGTCTCTCCACCCTCCTCGCTCCCACCTCTTCACTCCCGTACGTCTTTCTTACCCCCCCAATTGATCTTAATATATCATGATATTAATTCGGCTTATCATGACTGCAGACTACTGTTCTATTAATATGATTAGCCTGCCTCATGACACGTTCAATACGGTTTACCTGTATTATTTTATTGATTATTAATTTGTTACGTTATGTGTTTTCTTATATGTTACAGATTCAGGAGGGAAATGAGAGCGAAGAAACAGAAACAGAACGACACCGATTCGAAGTCTCAAACGTAACATTAACCCCCGCCAGCTCAGCCTCCACCGACGTAACCACTTCCACCACCACCCTCCACGCTACACCTCTCCACGAACCCGGTCAAAAACCCGCAACCGTATCGAAACCCCGTCGTCGTCACCTTCCACCAGAATCATCCTCCTCCTCCACCACCACCACCACCGCCGCAATCTCATGCAACAATTGCCGCCCCACCACCACCCGCGGCGAAAAACACTCCGTCACCGTCGTCCCCGTCCCCTCCGCCGCCGCACGACATTCTCTCTCCACCGCCTCCGCCACCCCCTCCCCCCTCCACGGCGGCGGCGGACTGTTCAAGTCACTCATATCCAACCTCTCCCGCCGCAGCCCGAAACCATCGCCGTCTCCCGCGGCGTCTCCATTCCACGCGCCGCCGCAGACGGAGGAGCAGTGGCGGGCGGCGGTGGCGGAGCTCTCACACAAGCTCGTCTTAGCTAATCGTAAAAGGGACGAAGCCATAATCGAATCGTCGAAATTAAAATATTCGATGGCTGAGCTCGAGAAGAAGCTCAACCGTCTCGAAATTTACTGTCATAGTCTTAAATCAGGGTTAGATAAATGTAACGGTCAAAGTCAAGTCCAATTTACTCCGCCGTCGTCGACAGCGGGGTTTAATTTGAGGAAGGTTGATAGTTTGGCGTGTGATGGGGCGGTTATTAAAAGTTTTTTAGTTTCGGTTTCTGAGGCCCGGTCGTCTATTAAGTTTCTCAGCCGGGCGTTGACGTCCCAGCTGAAACTTATGGGGACTAAAGTATTTGAACGTATTAGCACGATTTTACGGTCTTATGATATTAAGGTGACCTCGGGGTATTGTACTAGTAATCCTAGGGGGTTACAGGTCTATTTAGAGGCGCTTTTAAGCGCTACGTTTTATGAGGATTTTGAGGCCGTGGGATTTTTGAAGAATTCGGTTAATAGGGTGTTGAACCCGATTGAGAGAGCAGAGTCGAATTTTAGGGCGTTTAAGGATTTAAAGGAGTTGGCGTGGGAGGAGGTGTTGAACAAAGGGACTAAGCATTTTAGTGAGGAGTTTAGTCGGTTTTGCGATAGGAAAATGAGTGAGATTGTCGCGATGTTGGGGTGGAGTCGGGCTTGGCCCGAACAATTGTTGCAAGCGTTTTTCGGGGCTTCGAAAAGTGTGTGGTTGGTCCATCTGTTGGCTAATTCGGTCCACCCGAGTTTGACGGTGTTTAGGGTCGAAAAGGGGGCGAGGTTCGACCCGATTTATATGGAGGATATGGGGGGCGATAAGGCGAAGAAGTTGATACCGACTTTGGTCCGGATCATGGTCGCGCCGGGGTTCTATGTTTATGATAATGTGGTCAAGTGCAAGGTGGTTTGCAGGTATTATGATAGTAATTATAGTGAGTTTAGTGCTAATGATGTGTGATAATTAGATTTTAGTGGATAATTATTCCAATGTTGAATGATATGTTAATTTTGGAATGGTACACATATATTGCTAAGGTGTCCTTATGGAAAAATATAAATATTTAATCAAATAAATGTACTTTTATTGTGTCGGTATGAAAATGGACGTAAATTCACTTAGTTTTATATTTTTGAAAATTTATTCCGTATGGAATATATTTAGATGCGGAGTATCTTTTATGTATATTATTCCATTACATCCATCCATCCAATTTTTAATTACGTTCTCCTTTTAACAATTTATCTGTTTTTAATATTTTCTTTTAACTAAATTTTTTGAGCTAAAAATTGATCTAAATATATTTTTAAAATTACTAAAATAAAGTAGGCTTTTGTTGGTACATGGATGGATAGATGTACATGCCTATTGCCTAAGATTAGGTGATGGTATATTCTAATTGACTATGATAATAAGGTCAAATTAGATACTTCTTCTTTTTCTTTGGTTTTTGCTTAAAAATTTTAGACTTTAGTGGAGGTCAAAGCAAAAATTTGTATTCATTTGTTAGTTGTATTCATTTATTGTTTTTAACATTATGTTGGTGAAAGCAAATATAGGGAGTGATTGGTCTCTTTCAAAATTCACCACTAACAAGATGAAAAAGACTAGTCATTTTAAGTGTTTATAAAAGGAATGTTACGAGTGACACTTTATCACCATTATTTTCATATGAATTTGAAAGTTTTTGGTGTCATTTTGTTAGATGAAGTATAGTAGTAGAATTGCGTGATTGTAGTGTTAGGGACTTCTAAATTCTAATTCTAATGTGTTAAAATGATGGCATGGTTGACGTCCAACATTTTTCTAGGGATTGTTTATTGTACTTTTGCTTTGGAAAGTTATTGGAGATGTAATATTGCTGATATTATAATACTGAATGTACATTGTTGTTCAGTATCAAAGATGATTTTAATTAATGATTTAAATGAAGATCTTATATCACTCGAATACATATGATTTAATAACCGCAATTAGTAATTGATGTTTGGTGATATTATAAAACTTACCTAGAACAACACAAATAATTTTTTTTTTTGTCTAGTTAATGTTTTATAGTTACAGTATCAAAACATGCTATGCCGAAAAATATGATTTGCATGCGCCCGTCTTATAGAATGTCGTCACAATATTAAACCGAATGCCATTATCGTATAGATCGATTACGTGGATGATGTAGTGATGTCATGAGACTAGAGGAAAGCCAATTAATATCACCGTAACAAAGTGCATTGAAGGGCACATGAATAAAAGAAAGGGGGGAGATGCAGCTAATAAACCGGAGGATCATGCTGCATGGGTCCATCAACCATGGACTACATCCTCGCAATATTAGCTGGCTTTTATCATCTCGAAACAATTAGAGTTTTGTCTCTTGTAGTATTGCAGAGTTCAGCAATATGGGATCGATTATCCGGACAATAAAGACTGGACCCCAAACCAAGTTTGTGCAATTTCGGGTTGACTAGAGTTATTTTTGAACTCGAGCTTAAATCGGGGTTGACTTATTCTAAAGTCGAATTTGAGGATTCATAGTGGATGCACATTTTTAGTATTGTATATTATATATGCGTATTATATTTATATCGAAAAATATAATAATATTGAATTGAATTGTGATAAAGGTTAATTTTTTGAACTTGAGCCTAGAAAATCAAATACTCCGTAGCATATTTTTTTGAGTTGAGTTTTCTTTTTTCTTTCTAACTTCGTTGCTCAGAGTTATGGAAGTAGATGAGTTTTGAACCAAATTTGAACTGAAACTCGTATTTTTAAGACGAGTTTAAATATAACTTGGCTCAACTACGCTCTCAAAACGGTGCACATACCAAGTGACGGCTTCAAAGTTAGCCCCGCTTTATTCACGGGCCTTTACAAACTTTATTCATGCCTTGGGTCTGTTAAACTCTTAAGATGTAATGTTTGAGATGCATTATTTTCAGTTCAGCCCATAATTTATGCTATCTCCCTCTTTTCCTCCGTCTACTTTTGGGCTTATTTCGAAAATCATGGGCTGGACTGGTGCTTGACTTAATCTTTCGGCTATGCCTCACTTTGAAACGAAGCACTTTCTTTCTACTTGCAATCAAAGTATTCATACCTATTTTGCTATTTACGACAACACAAATTCTTATATAAGACGGTCTTATTATACGTTTATAATAAGACCTCCCGCATAGGAGGAGTTATAACTCCCATTTTGAGGCGGTTTCTTTGATTTTCATGCACGGTTTACCGATAAGATGGTCTTACCGGAGACGAACTGTTACAACAATTGTAAAGGATTGGAGAGGATTAGAAATGAGAGGGGAAAAATGAGAAAGTGCATGCTAAAATACAAAAAGAGTGAAAATTATTTTATAAAAGACTTTATTATTGATTGTTGTGTTGACGATATTGAATACATATTTATACTAAGCTCTAAGAGTCCTGAATCTAATCAAACTAGGAAACATAATCATATCAAATAACTTATTATTCTCAATCAAATATTATCTTCCTAATATTCTTAATCCGAATATTATTATATGATAATCTATGGTATAGTTACCATAATCCTCAACCGTGCAAATTGCGTTGAGAAAAAAGTGTACCCTTATTTTAATTGTTACCTTATCGTAATCAAGAGATGCGGTAATCATTCCAAATCAGGCATCGCGTGGTCGCGCCCTCGCCTATCGTAGACGATAGAACTGCACATGTAAGCTGCTACATTAGGCATCTAAAAAAGAGTGCAACCACTCTTATATAATGTAACAACCCGGATTTAAATAAGGGAAATGTATAACGATAATAGGGTCATAGGTGGCGGAAACACCTGACCAAATCCGAATCATTACTGAATCCAAACATAATAAACCAAACAACACAATAAAACGGTCTGAAAGTACAAATCAAAACGTCCTAATTAATTTATTCGGCTCGCCTCTCGCTAATCCCCAAAGAAACAGTAATCAACGAACCATCAAGCATCAACAACCTGAAAGGGGGGGGTCGACAGTCAGTCGGGAGTAACTAGATGCTCTCCCAGTCATGTTTAATCCAAATGAATATAAGTACAATC
>JAUEKU010013413.1:0-14825 GCA_032274805.1 Gypsophila paniculata | reverse complement strand
CTTCCTCTTTCTGGATTTTTTTGTCCTTTATCTGTGCGTCTCAGTGTATCCGCGTATCGTATCTGAACTTGCCGTATCGGGTACGTATCCCGCGTCGTATCCCGTGTCGTGTCGTGTCGATACGCGACACGAGGGGTCGGCGACGTATCGGAGTAACATAGATACAAACTATGGAAGTCTGATGAAGGTTAGACAAACCGTGTTCAGGTTGGGTGGGTGAAAACGGGTTCTAGTAATGAGTCGAACATTTAGAACACAGCGCTTTTGCGAGTCTTGTCGACTTTTTCTGTTGTTTTGCTTTGCATTGATACTTTGAAATGACGGTTCTGGTTAGCCAACCCCGAGTCATTTTGGGACTACGGCTATGTTGTTGGTGTGGTACAAAACAAGCTGTGTGTGTGTGTGATTGTGTTATGAAAGGGCCTTGGCCCTTGATGCATCTTAATTTACATTTAATAATGTAGCGATTTAAAAGACGTCGGCTGAGTTACCACTGTCTGCACATAATTTAATCAGTATGCATAATCAATTCCTTTGAATGCACTTACTTTTAACGAAGATGAAAACAAACAAAATGGTTTTGGTCTCACCTTGGGCACCCATATTCTTTATCTTCTTCTGGTTGGCCTCATAGGAATTGACTCGATAGTGTTTCCTCTTTGAGCTCGCTATCAGGTTTGGGATTCCTTCGGAATCAGTCCCTGCAAAAGGAGTCTAAAAGAAGGAATGACATAGCGTTGTTGCTGAAATTAACATGGAGAAATGGTGCTTCAAACGTTAGCCTGACTAAGATGCAGCAACACAAATCAACCATACATCTAACGACTCTTAGGGATTCAAGGTTTAGAAGTTAGAACTCTTATGTATCGTACTTTACGACGACTTAGTAGGCTGAAGTAAACAATTTCTGTAACGATAAATAAGAAAAGGGGAATCGATAAAACCTAACTTTCATCGGTTTAAAACTTTAAACATGGCGAAAAATAAGTACTTGCTGGTGTGTTTCTTGCGTTTCTTCACTACTAGTTGTTGGCCCGCACGCGATGCGTGCGGTCCCCCAAAACGTCCGTTCTTTGTTGCGTTGTCGAGGTGAATTCCTTGTGGTGCTGACTTAGAACAGTAAAAAAAACGTCCTTATTCAACAATGCATGCAATACACATGAGTTAGGATCTAAGTCCACGCTACTACATCTATGACTATGATGCCGCAGCACCAAAATACAAAGTGTTCAGTCCACTCGACAAAATGACAGCTATTTCGTTAGGCCTCTAATGTCAGTGCAAAGGTATTGTAGAAAAAGTATTTCGCTATTATGTAACTAATGCTAACGTTATAGGGTCAAGTTTGGGATTATTTCAATGCGAAAATGAACAATAACCTTAAAATCAGATAGGGTACGGAAGTCCTTAGCTCCAACATTTAAACCTATGTTAGAAAAATGTACATCCATAAAAGTAACAAACACAATGGGTTAACGAACATAAAGTGATATTCTCTTCTTAATTAACAAACATATAAAAATGTGTGGTTTATAAAAAAAGGAAAATTTGACAAAAATAATCCCAACTAACTATGCCTCTTCTTTTCAAAATAATCTCAACTATTATTAATCTGTCAATAATCTCAACTGAATACCCCATCTTCTCAAAATAGTCTATCGTAAACGAAAACTTGCTTGTATGAACAAACACGAGCCAACACATGAGTACACCAAAGAAGGCGCTTACAGAATGATACAACAAAATATCTAGCAATAGAGGCGTATTACAAACCACCTTCTCAAGCTAAATCCTACTATTACATAAATATTAAAACAACATTTTTCTAATAAGGTTACCATATCCATCCATACTTCAAAGTTCTAAACCATAGATAATGTTCGTCGAAAACTAACAAGGAAATACAACTCAAAAGAAAGGGAAGGACTAAATGTAAAAAGGTTCACTGGTGAATTTCACAGGGAGCGACTACCAATTGTCTTCAGCTTGGGAATCTTAAGTCATGTTTACCACGCATCTCTAGTAAGCCCGCTTGTCAAGCTTCAGTCTCTGAGATACTCGCCTTCAGGAGCTACAAACAGGTAGAGCTCTATTAGACAAAGCCACAGTCAAGTCAGCGTTGCTAATATAAAACGTGTTTTCCACAGACACATGACAACAGTGACTGTGACAATATCAACATAATCTACAAAATAGCACTGTCTGATAAGGCCAGGGTATCAGACTTGCCCAAGCTAAGAAGAACTCCATATTTAATGACGCACACTTCTTTTTCAATCAAACTCCCATGCTCACATAGTGTTCGACAGAAACAATCTACCCTATATATTAGACAGACAAAGAAAAGTATTAAGGTTATGTATGAATCATCTAAACTCCAAACAAAATCAGTAACAACCAAGGCTCTAAAAAGAAAATCAAAGGAAAAAAGATGGAGCCATGTCATTCTCCCTCCAAATCTTTCCTAGGTTGAAATATTTACGTTTCCATCTAAGAGTAAAAAATAGAGCTACTGATCCTCCAAAAATAGGCAACCTTTAAATAAACCAGTACACATGTTAAAAAACATGAGCTTAGAATTAAAATCAACAGTGTGCCCGTCAACATACAATTTGTGCCATCAGCTAATAATCTAGAACTATTTTCCTCTACATATCAGTGGACTCAAACAACATGCCTCAAATCATGGAAAAATGACAGTGCAGAGAAACCCAAAACAGAAGCATAGAGCCACATTCGGCTCTTAGAGCCACATCGCCCTCATAAAGGGCTCCGACTAAAAGAACATATATCCAACGCAACCTCAGACCACTAATAAAAACCCAAACCAACACTCTTATCCCCAGTATAGTAACAGACACACCAACACTCCTATTTAAAACATATGAGGTTTGCTAGCAATAATCCTAAGAACTGAAAGAAGAAAACATGATATTTAGCTGAAACCAAATTTTCAATTACACACCAGAATAACTGGACCCCAAAGTGTAGCCAATACACCAAAATTAGTATGAGCTGCTTTAAAAACCAAATGTCAGAATAGTTCGTTGGGGATGCTACCATAAATGGACCAGCAGAAGGCAGGATTGAATACTACCTCGAGATGAAAACTCAGGCCGCTGGTAACTTTGTTAGAGGCCATTAGATACTCCGTTGACATAAAAGCAGTCTTATCTTGAATGAGTTGACATAAATATAAACTATCTGTAACATCTCGGGCTAAGCAGGAAACAAAAATGCACTCAAAAGGAAAAAAACCCATGAATTTAGAACTGAATGCAAACTATGCTGCAAGCAAAAGTGCTCGGAACAAGCCATACCTATAGGAAACTTCCGTTAGCTTAATAGGAAATGAAATAAATAAAGAGCACGAGGATTATTCATGTACTTCGTACCACTATCCACATGAATGATAAGGGGAAAACAGACTGTAAATATACAGATCGCTCAACAACAGCAGCAACAAAAACAACAAGAATAGCAGAGCCCTAATTGTGGGAAAGCAGGACAAAAAACCACTCAAGGTTACTCTTAGCAAAACCGTGAACAATATACAAGAGTAAAATGAGGCACCAATGAGACTTTGAAGCAGGCATTCCATCAAACGGCTAAAGGGCAGCACACAAGCAATACACTGGCGTTATAACAGGCCGTGTTTTGAATATCATATGAAACCCAAAACTTACATAGTCGTACGCATCATAGATAAGGTGCTAATGGAACTATGGAAGTGAGTGAAGGATGAAAGAATAACGTACCTGTTGCCGAAAGAGATTGTTCTGATCCCCATCAACCTTATATTGCGCTAGCCATTGATGAAACTCGTTAGTATCCCAAACTACCAAAAGCAAAAAGTAAGGGTCGACCAAACATAGCATACCGAATTCATCCCAAAAGCAAAAAGCAAATAAGTTGAAGGTTATGGAGAAGTGACAGAGGATCCTGATTATCAGATCACTGATTCAACTTTCCATTCAACTCAGTTTCAACTTTAACATCAAATAACAGAGTTATCATTAACCTAATTATGAGATCACTGATTCATTTTGAGGAAAATTATACTGACCTAATTGTAGATTGGTACAAAAGCATCAGCCACTGCAAGACTCCAGCTTATTTTAGATGTATGGATGTGCCTCACCTGCAAAATCTTAACTCTAGATATACAGGAAATTAGGCTTCACAAAATTAACAATAAACATCGATTCAAATATTAAGTTTTCTTTAATCCACCACGTTTTAAAGAAAAACAGTACGAAGTTATATCTTGAGTCTAGTTATTTGCATCAATCGAGAAAGGGATGTGGTGAGGAATGAGGCATAGGCAACCCTACCCAGGCCCAGCCCAAACTCAGCTTGGACCACCATCCTGGTTTATCTTAATAACGTTATATCTGGTCAATCCTAACATGCATGTGGCTAGGATAACCCATGTCTTAGTTAGGATCACCTCAAGCGCATTTTGGAACGCCCCTGTCTTAGCAAGGATCACCCTAAGCCGAGTAACGCACCAGTCTTAGCTTGGAGCACCCCAAACTGAGCGTTCAACAAAATTCAAAAACATTGAAGTAGAAATGTAAAAGAGGGATCAGTGAGAAGTATTATTTACCTTGTCTACGGAAACCTCTTTTTGAGGTTTACTCCTCTAAACTTTTGGATTCTTATCAAAACCTAATAAAAACATTAGGATCAGAATAAATATCCTTTTAAATATCCTTTCAAAACCATCAGGGACTCTCACAATACCAATCAGAAAGCAAATACATCCGTAATGATAAAACTCAATCAAACATTCAGATCTTGTATAGCTTGTAGAAAAGATCATGGACTTCAATCGAACTTCTTCCAAAGTATAAAACAAAACCAAGCACGAAGGCTAAAGTCCTCTAAGAAGATCTAGTTCATGGTTATAAAACAATTAAATAATCCCAACATGAGAGGGCACTCTTATAAACAAAGAGATAAAAAAATGAAATCTGTGTAAATTAAGTTGTAACCTTCGAATAATCGTTGTAAGCTGCGTATGCTCTTATAAATTACCCTTGGTATTTTCATCAACTAATTTACATCAAACAATCACAGTGACAAACAACACTCAATCCACCCGTGTTGAAACCTAGAAAATAATCAGACTACAATCAAATGCCTTGGCTCGTGACAGCATTACAGGAGCATAAGTTGACAAATTGTTCCAATAATGATGACAGAAGGCAAATAAGAGTTAACCCACCCAACTTGACTTGAACAAGGAAAAAATACTCTTCGTGATAGGATTAAAGAGCACATACCGTCCCTTCGACTTTTTTGGGGCTTCAGAATTATCATCCTTGGCAAAATAAGCATATATCTCAGTTTCTTGCATATGATACTTCAACTGTCCCTTGCCTTTGTTGTTCTGTGGAAAATATAAAACCAAATATTATCACATCAACCACAAACATATTGAATGGAAGGGAAATATACACGGAACTTTAGACATAAGACCCACCATGTCAGCATCAATAGCAGCATTCTGCTGGTCTAATATTTCCTGGATCTTCTGTTTCTTCCGCTTCTGCATTTCATTCAGCCTTGCCTTTTCCTTTTTAGAGATTTCATTGCTATACCCACCGTTTCCATCCTACCATAATATCAATCATAAAAACATAAGACATGAATCGAGCTTTACAAGTGCGGAGAATAAATACACATAAAATGTCCTCATCTTGTCAATTATTTCAATTATTTCAAATTTCACTCATAGATCCATCACTATTTTGCTCTCATGCAACACATGGTATTCCACCCTCTAATACTTAGAAATTATTGTAACTTCATCCCTAAGAACCAGCTAATTTGTAATCCAAGACCAAAAGTAACCCGGTAGTAAATAAAAAATTTATAAACCCGTTGTTCCATCCCCAACGAGATCAAAACATGTTTTTACATAGCACCAGCAAGAAATGCAATAAAGCTTGACAATACAAATGAACTTTCCACCATATTTTGGCTAATAGGTCAAGCTCTGCAATTTTTGACTGCAAAATCCTAAAGCAACAAACTTTCAAATATGAAAACACACAAAGTTTGAAGTCCAATCACATTGCTTAATAGACGATAGTTGGTGTTGTACAATCTCATGGTCTTCGAAAGAAGAGAGTTTTCATTTTTGATTCGATGTGCTTCATCAATGATAATATACCGCCAGCTAAATCGGCGTAAAGCTGACTTCTCTTTAATAGCCATTTCAAAGCTAGTAACACAGACATCAAATTTGCCCGCAACCAATAGATTCTCACGTACATGTTTCTGCATATACACATGTAATGAACCGATGAATAACATTCTCAACATATAGTAAAAAAGTTACAATCAACAAAAGAAATAAGTATGCAACAACCCTTTATCCTCATATTCTTCAAAGACAAAAATGAAATCAGTTGTGAAGTGTAAACAACTCGAATTGCTAATAAATAGGTTTACTTACAAATAATAAGCAATTGAAGTATATGTCTCAGTTGGCAAAGTTTGTGGTATCAAAGATATATATGTTTGTTTGCATAGTCAAGGTTTCAACTCCCACCATTTACAATTATTTTTTAATAAAATAATTAAAATTTATCAAACAATTACATCAGTAAGAATTGAACCATGTACTCTTTGGATGCCACATGAATGACTAACCAACTCTACTATCATAAACTAATGAATAACTATTCCAGAATATAACTTTGATATAAAAAAATAAAAAAAATAAAAAAAAAAAAATTACCCCTAGAACCGCCAGCCGCCATGGCGGTTTTGGCCCAAGAACCGCCGGCCGCCATGGCGGTTTACCAAGCCTAAAATCCGAGCCTACTTGAACCCCATAAGGGTAAATACTTTTGATACAACCCTATTTTGGCTTATATTTCGGCAAAATTGAATTTTGGCAACAAAAGCATTACATAAATAGAAATGAGGCAATCGGTTAAAGTTGTCAAAATTAGGAGTATGGAGCGAATCCAAAGAATCGGAGACAGTACCAACTACTGAAGGGGTAACTAAAAATATACTCCGTATAATTTAATTAATTCCAACTGCCATTACTGCATTACAGCCCGTGAATTTTAACTCGTCCCAGAAAAGTACGTTAAGAAGTGACCAATAAACTACAATCAAAAGTTTTTTGTTACATAAATTGGAATTCCCTCGCAAAAAATTGATTTTGGATTCAAAGGAGAATGGAGACTGAAGTTATTGATTGTCGTAGTTCGCAAAGATGAGCGGCAAACATGTAATAATTCCTAATCAATTGACGATTCCATTTTTGGTGGGTAGTTAGCATTTGGGGGGATTTGTTTCATAGGATTATTACTCCGTATTAAATATATGTAACAAGATTATTGTAGATTTGTATCTCTTTTTTTAATAGGGGAGATGCCGACTCTATCCCCGAGGCACTGCACCCGTCGTATGGCCCATTAATTGCGTGAATTTTCACTCATCCCAGAAAAGTAGGTTAAGAAGTGAATAATGAACTACCATAAATTGGAATTCCCTTGCAAACAAATTGTGGACCGAGGGACTTAGATTAGAGTTGAGGAACTATAAGTTCGTCATATGCAAATTCCACGTGGGGTGGTTGATTTGGTCAAATCATGATCCGATCGTAGATGATTTGACGCTGGTTTTGGTTTGGATTCAGATATCATGCATTAGCTTAGGTGAGTTAGGTCGGGTTGAACCAAGTCAGGAATCAGGACCCAAGAAACCATGCGCTTGTTATTGGCAAGCTCTCATGTCTATATGCTGATGTGTATGACTCAAACTTGTGTTTTTAACTCAGGAGTTACTGAGTTAGTACCCAAGAGGTCATGATTGAACACATGCAAGATGCAACCGAGTGCCCAAGAACAATTTAATTCCATCGTCACTATCATCATCAATCATCAATTCTTACATCAATTCTTAAAAAAGACATTGCGTGGTCCAAAATGAAGAGAAATAATTCAAGAGCCAAAGTTTTCTACAGACTTGTCTAGGTAGATAGATACATATTACAAGCACCATAATCGTTGCGCAAAATGAAGATGCAGCTTCCCAGATCCTGACTATATGGCTTTCTTTGAGATGTGGATTGACTTGAACACCTCTTCAGCCCTTGCTTTTGATGTTGGAGATACCTACAAAACATAAATTTTAAAGTTAGGCATTTGATGTGAAGGATAGGAATGAATACACGGCATACAGTAATCAGAAATGCGAATATAAACTAAAAGGAGGCCTTGAAATGCGACGGATGGGACCAGACAAATCATGAGACGACTGAAATAGAAATTTAACGACTGTGCCCCCCTTAACTCCCCCTCTATGTGCATGTATGACAAATCTTGTCGAGCTAGGATCACCCTTCAGTAGATATGAATAAATCAATCAGAAAGACCCATACAAAGACTATCGAGGTAAGAGAATTACTTCTACGGCAAGATAGGTACGCGACCACTTCCTAAATGCTCCGTAACAAGGTGGGTTCCTGAGGTTGTAAAGGGGACAAAAATCAAACAAGTCAATATGAATAAATAAGTTGACATAATAATACTTGCTATATATAATTATAATGTAAATGAAAATCACTTACTGTGAAGATGAAGCACTTGAACTCTTTAAATCATGCTCAGCATAGTGATACAATGCCTCAAACAAGTCCACATAAATTGACGGGAAGAAGCTCCGAAAATAGTCTTCAATTTCATCTTGAGTGAATTTTTTGTCTGGTGGTCGATATGTATCGTAATAGGTATCATTAACATGATTATAACCAGCTGTCATATATCGAACAATCTCGATAGCCTCTCCCAAACTATAAGGTTTGATTCCCGGGTAATTGAGAATTAAGCTAAAGAGAGGATCATTAATCGTTAGCGACCAATCCTCCAACTTTAAACATTGATCAATTGCTGGGCCAAGTATGCTACTATCAAATATCCCCTCCTTCATAAAACATCTCATGTCTTTGATGAAGACAATGCGTTCTTCAGTTGACCAAAAGAAGTGGTGGTTGTATAACCAATAACCTGGTAAATATGCCTTGTAAACAAAAAGAATATTATATATATTTCACATCTTATCTTATCTATTATTCCTTATACTCATCAACGTTAAACATTCAAGTGTAAATCTAAGGAAAATCGTAATTAAATAACCACATGAAGTCTATGCATAAAGCTTACACTTCTGAAAAATATAATGAGTTAGCTAAATAATGGCTTTGGAATCAAGAAAAAATGTTAAACGGTTATTTAATGACAAATTTTACAAGTTAAGAGCGCAAATCTGCCAATGTGCAGTCCTGTATGACGTTTAGGTACTAAGAACTGAGTTTATCAAAACCCGTAAACCATATCCACATGAAACCAACGCCAAATGAAAGGTATCTCTAAAAACTACTGACATATAATTTTATATCATTTACATTCCCTATGAGCAGGAACTTATGGTCTGTCGAACTCAGGTAGTTACTGCACAATAGTTACAGCAGCATACAATGAAAATACTCTGATAAATTGAGCAGATTTCAGCAATTTGAATAACAGAAATTGCAGCAGCAATATGACAGCATAGAAGACATTAAAAGACAGCGTAGGCAACCGATTCGCAGCCAAAACCAAAGGTTACCACCGCTCCAATGACACTAATAACGATCAACAACATGAATCAACGATCCCCATAATTAAACCACATTATAATCCTTTATCCTGGAGATACATGCTCGATTAAGACCAAAATGAAGTAAAAACAATCCGTCAACAAAACAGAACCGAGGGCAAGCATTGCCCATAGAGAGCAATGACAGTAAGAACAATACACAGTAGCATAAAGCAACACTCAGACAGATTTCAGCAAGTTTTTTTTGACATAAAATAGGGATTTAGGTGCGTGCATCAATCTACACTCGACCATACATCAATATCATACAACGTTAGAAGTTTAATAGAGGACACCAGCAAACCAACAGAAACAGCAAGTTACTGCAGTTAAACAGAAGCTTACAACAACTAAATTTTTCAGCAAAAACCTATGCAAATAGTTTCTGGAACACGTGATAGCAAACCGACACATTTGCAGCCCAGTTGACAAAGCACAGAGATGTGACATTATGAACCAATCAAGCACAATTGCACATAGTTATAACACTTGACAACAAAGTAAAAGCAGTCACACTTTGTAAGGCAACAAATTCTCAACAGAAATTCAGCAAAATTTGACATTGATGCATTTCAAGCATGGTATAATATTTCTCAACATGGCACTACTAAGATAGTACATTCTAATATCATTATCATCACAAGGTGCATCATAAGTTGCATATCGAACATTATCAATTAGCCCTAACCTAATCATATGAGGGGTCTACTCATAATACCAGACAAATGAGGAATAAAACATGCACCATGTGCATACTCAAACACACAAATAAAACAAAAGTAGAACACGCAAGTCCTTAAGGAGTTCTACCCCTCTTTTTAGTCGTCGCAATTAGGTGATCTTAGTTCTAATTTATTGTAAATGGGTTAACAAGAGGCGTCGGGAGCAAGAATGCTCTGATACCAACGGTAAAAGTGTAAAACATTAGTGAACAATATATAACCTAAACATTAGTGAACAATATAACCTAAACTGGATGAGTGGATGGGTTTCTGAATCATACTTGGACTCTTGGTAAAGCCTACTCTTGGTATAAATGGTTGTTAGGGGATCAAGTTCAAGTACCTTGGTATGCTTTTGTGTGGAATAGATACAGTCTGCCTAAACATGCTTTTATATGTTGGGTGTATATGCATGACACATTACTAACTAGATGTAGATTAATCAAGATGGGCATCTGTTCTTCTTTATGTGAAACTGATGCTGAAGATAGAGCACATCTATTTTTCACTTCCCCTCTCTCTATGAGAGTTCTGAGGGAGTATTAAAAGTGGATGGGGATGAGTTGCCCTTCTAAGGATACTTAGCTTTGGTGTACGAGAAGACGAGGGAGAATGCTTCAAAGGTAAATTTTCAATGCTGGAATATAATCTAAACTGGAATAACAAAGTAATAGGTTGATTTAGAAACTTACAACTTCTCTGCACTAACAAACGCCAAGAGTCTCTTCAATTCAAGTGGGATACCGAACGAATCGTCAATTACTTGATCAGGGAAAGGAAGGGTGAGAATATCTTGCATTGTTGAGATGAGTTGCTTCACAACTTGAGATTGATCTTTTGTATCGCATGAGGGCAGGATTTTACCACGACCATTTTTACTCACAAAAATGAATCGCGTAAGGTCACTACAAGCGATATCTAAAGAATCTAGGTACATCAATCCATGTACCACATCCCTGCGAAATAAGAAAATATCAATAAGTATACGACTCTCCATTGACCTAACAATACGACATAACGGTCAATTTAAAAGAAGTTTAGACTCAGGATTATGTTAATTACAATGCTTTTAAGTTTCAACATGTAAATGATTACACACGTTTGTGAGATGATCTCAATTTGATTTTTATTAACACGTCTACTTGCATTAAAATACCACAAAAACTTTATATAAGATGATTCACAATAAATTATTGTAACATTATTTGTATTTTGTATCATAATCGTTCTATTTATTTCTCTTTTCTCCCCTTATAAATAATTAGGGGTTTAGCGGTCTAAATAATGTCATACACATTATAAGATCTTTGAATGCACAAAGGAATCAGAATCAATTTGGTTATGATAAACGAAAAATAATCAAAACATCACAGATGTTTTTTTGTTTGGAAAAATAGGGGTGAAGCATCAAATTGTTATCAACTATTTGAGCTTTAAATATATGTTTCCTAAAAACAAAGAACCAATATTTGGTGAAATAATATCTAAATTAAACTTACCGGAAAATATTGGTGAAACAATCACAAATATGTAACCACCATTTTGCTTTTTCGTCTTCTTGGATATCAGTTTTCTTGAACAACTCCAATTGGAATTCGAAGTAATATTCAAGAGGCACAAGATCATCTATCATTAACAGATTGTGTGTCTGATCACTATCAATTGTATAATCCACCTTCACGAGATGATCACAACTCAATTCTCTTATTAACTTCTGAGGTATTTGAAAAGAGAGGAGTTGTTCAACAAATGACTTCTTATAGTCGAAGTGGCGAGATTTAATTCTTCCCTCATAGACCCCTCGTTTGATATGACTTTCAATTAGGTGATCGACTGTAAAAGAGATCTGATACAAAAAAAAATTACATTAGAATAGATGACACTTTAAAAAAACAATGTTGCACAGTTCGTAGTTCGTTTAATTTATTAGGAGCAACAAAAAGAGAGGAAAAACGAAAGTTTTCATTTTCAATCAAAAAGTGTACTTAACTTATCATGATTATCTTCCATAAAAGACTATTCTTTAGCTCATAATTTGGGTCCGCGAATCCTTGTTGAACCAGACACAAAACAGACCGAGTTCTGTCCGATCAAACCAGTTCGAGGTTTGTGGGCGAGTTCCACGAACTGTGCAATAGTGAAAATAAACAAACTGCAGAAAATAAACACATAATTAATATTGTTAGTTGCTCATCACCTTTGCCATTGGCTCTTGTGTATTTTCTTCATCGTCTTCTTCTCCTTCTTCTTCTCCTTCTTCTTCTTCTTCTTCTTCTTCTTCTTCTTCATCGATCTCCGATGCCGTTGGAGTGCTCACTATGGGCATAAACAAATTCAAATGTTAATATTAAAGCCACGTCACGTTTAATTGTACAGAACTTTTACGCAATCAAATCTATATTCTCCTCCCTTTGTGACTTTCCAGTTTCCACCTCCGTGACTCCCTCATCCTCATCTCCCATGAATGTTCAATTAATTTCACTCACTAAACTCGATATGCATCATTTCTATATGTATGTTGTCCGAATTACTGAATCAGACTAGGTTATTTATTATTTGGTTGGACATACATTTAGTGCTAAATAACTCCCATCTATCCCTTTCCTTAATCTATATATGTGATGCCATTGTATGCATCACTTTGTTTTTGTTTCTTCAATAATACATTTATGGTAGTTTTCACTGCATATTTCGGGATCTGAAATTTGACAAATAAAACCAAAGACACGAACAAACACCAGCAACATAAACTAACATACAAGGTATATGTGTGTAGGTGAATACCAAACTACCTAGCCAACCAATATCTAAATGATCATTACATATATCAAAGCTACACAAATTTTGACAAGATAATATACCTTCTAGGATCAAAGCATCTAGATCTTGTCTGATTTTTTCAACCAAACCACGATACAATTCTTTATCCACATCTGTGACATCATCTTCATCAGCAATATATTCATTGTATGTTTGGATAGCAAGATGATGATTTCCGAGTTGTATTAACAAATCGCTGCAATGGAAAAACAAATGGAATAAAAAACTGTCGAAAAGAAAATACAATGGGTGGTTTTTAGTAAATATGCTCAGTGGTTTTTTGAAAAAAAAATGCTTATAAAAGTTGATTTTTGGCAAAAAAAACTCTAATTACAAGTTAAAGATACATGATAAAAATGATAATAAGATTAAAATAACAAGATTACCATAACTGGCAAATTACTTTGGGCCGTTGAATCACAAGTGAATCCTTGTATTTCTGCACCTTGATAATTGCTTCTGCATGAGGCAAAACAAACAACGGTTGAGATGTTACATATTTGACCATCTAATTCATCATCAAGCGGCTGAAGTTAGAATCAGCACTAGTAGAGAATTGGCTATTGGCATCGGTTGTAATGAACAATTGGCATCGGTTCCTAGGCGATGTCATTGTACGCGATGTATATAGGGTGTTGACCATTGACATCGGTTGTGAACCGATGTTAAAAGTGACCATTGGCATCGGTTGTAACTCAAGAACCGATGCCAATAGTGTACTTTTGACATCGGTTCCTAAGTAACAACCGATGCCAATAGTGTACTTTTGGCATCAGTTGTACTTTAACAACCGATGCCAATGGCATCATTTGTTTTGTATTAAGGCCTTTTTGACATCGGTTTTTTCCTAGCAACCGATGCCAATAGTATTTTTTTTATATTTTTTTTAATTTTATTCTATTAAAATTTTGGCAACGTTTACTCATATATTGGACTATCTAATATTTTACAACCTGTGAATTAGTAAACTAAATATTACAACATAATTTCTCTAAGAAATCCGGCTTCATTTCCTCTGTAATTTAAAGTTTACCACATATATTTCCCTGCAAAAAAACAAAACTATTTCTACAACAACCAAAATGATCGATACATCATCCAAAACATCCTCTTTCCAAACCATCGTCTTCCAAAGACGTCACAATATATACTACCAAATCATCCAAAATCTAACAAGTGCTATACAGATTAAAAACAGTAAAAACCAATGCTAAACTAACTATTTGATAACATTCTCTTACAATAATTCGACCAAAGCTCTCGAACCTCATTCATATCTTCCACCGTCATTCTCAATTCAGGTCTGCTTTTGTCATCTTTGTCATCTTTGAACCGAGCTTGATCCTTATCATGATTTGTCATCTTTGAACCGAAAACACACTACAAAAGGCATCAACAATCCATAAGTAATTTACAAATTTAACGAACTAATACTCCATTCTAAATAAAATAACCAAAGAAGCAAAAGATAATACTTCGTAGTCATATTTCACAAATCTAGGTTTACATAAGTGATCAATATTAGGTTTCAGGTAGATAGCACACCTCTCCGCAAAAGGTTTCGAAGAACAATTTAAGTTCCACTTGTGTAATCTGCATTAAACCACCATTGAAGCC
>JAUEKU010013303.1:0-14826 GCA_032274805.1 Gypsophila paniculata | reverse complement strand
GTAATCTTGCCGACAACATGGCATCAGTGAAAGATACACAGAAGCCCATGCCTTACAACTCGTCTACAGCTAGTTCGACCATGTCTCTGCTCCTATCAGAGCATAGTTGCGTCCAAACAACGTGTACGACTTAGCTCAAATATTTCCACCCTTAGTTGGAAAAGGCGCACCTCAGGGTAAGGAGGCGCGTGAGTGTGCAAAAGGCTCTCCAAGGCGCGCGGCTTGGTGCGAGGCATAAGGCGCAGTAGAGGTGCGCCTTACGTATCCAACGCTCAGAAGTGATTTTTATGAATTAAGAGTCATGTGCAAGACAATTTTAAAGGGACGTACTCAATGCAATGTCTAACACGATATTTTGATCGTGTTTTTCTCTATTTATATGTAACTTTTATTTGTGAAAATATAATTTTATGAAAGATGTTTTAATGACAAATGTAAATATATTATTATCATAATATAATTATTTATACTTTTAGAATTATATACGGCCAAATTTGAGAAAAAGTGCGCCTCACGTACGAAATGTGTGCGCTCTCGCCCTGCGCATTGCGCCTTGTCCGTCATCGCCTCGCGCCTCCTCACATAGTAATTTCATTCAAAACACATGTAATATCAACACAAGTTTCAAGTTTCAAGTTGTTTATTATCTTGTGCTTCTGAATTATTGTTCGGTTTTCCAAAACGCAACATTTGCTAATCGAAGAATGAATCGACTATTACAATATAAGGTAACAGGTTTGCTACTACCAGTTGCCTCGACTTCTGATTTGATACACTCTAAAATGTGCATCGTATTGAAAACTCTTTACCATATAATATACCATACATCTCCGAGAGAACTGATACGTTATGGAGACGATTTAAACCATGTTAAGAACTTCCACTCGACTCGTGAACCTCTCGACTTGGATTCATAAACGACAGACTTATCGTATCACTACTCTTGAGCTGATCAAGTTGCTTCTTAGCACGACGAAGCAAGTACTCAATATAAATGAAATTCTTGCGATCAACTTGCTCGGCATTGCGATGAAACTCCTCAGATACAATCAACTCCATCTGTCGACGATTTTCAGGTGATTTTGAACGCGCTACTCGTAGAAATTCTCTGTACACACTCAATACTTGCTTCTGCAACCCCGATAGCTTGTTGCTCCCCATTTCCTCTCGTAAATCGAAGCTCGAGTTTAAATTACTTCGGTTCGTTCTTTAGAAATGCTGCATATTAAACACGAATTTGCTTCAGGCTGTCTGTACAATCAACCAGGATTACATACACCAACCCAAAAAGTCTATCATAAGACGGATATGTCATATCCGTCAATGAAACGGGTCAAATATCTTCCTAGTGATTCATATAAAACAATTTTGTTTTTCCAACGCATTTTGTTTTTGTTTTATTCACACTATTGATATAACCGTCTTAAATAAGAATTTGGGACAAACTTTGTATGTTGTTCATATAAGACACGATTTTTGTTTTTCCCTATGCATTTTGCTTTTGTTTTATTCACAATATTTGACGTGTCTTAAGCTTAAGACGGGATATAACCGTCTTAAATAAGAATTTGGGGAAAATTCTAATTTCTACACCCAGAAACCCTAATTTTCAAAAATTGGGGGTGAAATCACAGACATTTATTAAAACAAAAAAAAAAAAATGAACAGGGGTAATAGAAAACGAATAAAAAAAAGACGACCTTACTTGAACAGGATCTGTTTTATAGGCTCGTACCTCCGTATGCTTGCAATCTATAGAGAAAACGAATATCAAAGAAAGATAAAGAAATAAGTTTCGGAGTTCTTCGTACCAAAAGAAGTAAAAGCCTTTGAGGAATATCAGAAATCGATTTAAGTTTTAATCCATTCGTTCCCGTCATTTATTTACTTATTTTATTTTGAGAGTTATTTATTTTTTTTTTTTTTAAAAAAATTTTATTACCCTAATTTAACAGCTTAACACTCATTTATTTATGGGGTATAACTGTATAATTTAATTTTTTTTTTAATTTTTTTTAATGGATTTTTGTGGTCTTTTGCCAAATTAAAGATAAATAAATGATCGGAACGAATATAGTAACACTTTTCTTATCATATGGTAACTTTTTTGGCCGGATTCTAATAAGAAACCGGTTTTCATACATTTAGTTCAATGATTTTTTTTTTGTTTGTTTTTTTTTATGTTTTGGAATCAGTTCGAACGTCTAATAAATTTTGGTATCGCTCATTTTTCGAGTCTTTTTGTAGTAGAGGTTGTATTCTTGAAGTATGTGTTATTCCATGAGAATTAGATTGATATGTTCAATCGTTGGCTCTTCTACGGATTGGGTGTTATTCATCATTTAATTTTTAGATAATGATTCGAAATTTGGAATTAATTTCATTTTCATGATCTCAATTCTAAAAATCAAAATGCTATAATTCAATTTCAAATCATATTTCATAAACTTGTTTGGGGACATATAGAATTGGAAATTGAATTGGAATTGGAAGGGGTCGAGGTGAGTCGCCATGAAAAATCTCGACAACATAACCATTTTTGTAATCACATGATAATGATCGCAATTATCATTACAATAGTTACATTAAATCACAAATAGTCAGTTCTACACATGCAACCATCTCATTGGAGAATTACTCGATGACAATAGGCTGAATTTGTAACGAATTGTAGAATATAAACCAACACCATTTCACTAGAAAAAACAGCAGATTCACCAAGAAAAACTCAGTGCATGATGCAATACCATTACAGTTTAGTACAATGAATTTGCAATTGTTATGTTACATGTTCGACAATCTACCCTAATACAGGTGACATAATGGCGCAAATGCTATAAGCTAGCTGACGCACAAGTTGCGCGATCATGACATTGGTAGGAGCTTGCAGAAGACGATAACTGACCATTAATACTCCGTTATTGGCAATAATACTTGCTACACATATTCCTATGTTATGAAATCCGAGGACTTACAAATTCGCGTATCTTGTGTACTCGATTTGCAGCATCCTCAGTTACTGCATTCTGCAGACCAGGCTTTAGTATGAGATTATATAGCATTAGGAGAACGGCCAGATAGTGAACCATCTTTTGCTTTATTTGATTCCGTGTGTTCAGTGTGAATCTGCGGAGTGGAAATGTGACCAGTATTCCTTCACGAGTTTCCCGAATAGAGAGCCTTCTTGTTTCATTAGCTTCATTGGCTCGTCAAACTCCACCAATCTCCCTGCAGAAAGCATCAGAATTCATAATTTAGCATTTTGGTCTTGTACAGTCTGCATCTAAAGTTCATGACTCCTGTTTCTTGATTACTACTGATGCGAGACAATATCCGTCAAATTTTTACGTTTTAATCCTCTGTCTGATCCATTTGTATGCATGTTCCTTTTAGGTCCATCCCAATATTTCTGTCAACTTTTACGTTTCCTATTTCGGCAAGGTTTGCAATCATTCATTTTCTATGTTCCCATGTGACTGGTGGATCTCACCATTAATACACTCTAACCTGTTCTATGTATGTACCGACACTCTACTTCATGAGCTTACATAAAACTATAAAAGAGGCAGCACAAAATAATAAAGAAAAAGAAGTACTCGCAACAATTACAACTAGAGTGAGCATACTACAAGCCTACAGCAGTTAATGTTGTATCACTTGTATGTACAAGAATTGACTGATAACAGATAGATAATGCTTCCTATATGGCTATGAACGTTTTTAAAAAGCGTAATTGTGACAAATGTAAAGGATAAAGAAGACTGACCGTCACTAATGGCAAGGACCTTTGTGCAGTCCATAACGGTAGGGATTCTGTGGGCCACTGTGATTACAGTGCAATCCGCAAATTCTGTTCGTATAGTTCTTTGAAGGATAGTGTCGGTTGCATTATCGATTGATGCAGTCGCTTCGTCAAGCACGAGTACTCTACTTCTTCGAAGCAAAGCACGACCTAGACAGAATAGTTGCCGCTGTCCCATGCTCCAGTTGGATCCATCCTCCACCACTAGAGTTTCAAAAGTCACACAATTAGCCACAATGGAAAGTTACCCTTCGTTTAGGTATGATATTATGAGGAATGGGAACGAGAGGAATCTGAGTCGTGGAGAAAAGGGAAAGGGAGGGGAGAGGGAGATGTGATGTGATGTTTTTCTTCCCGAGTAGTCCAACCTATTTTACCATCCATACAAGGGAAATCGTCCCCCTCTCTTTCAGTCCAAATCCGTTCATCAAAACAAGCCCCTGCGGTTTTTTAGGCAGGCTGGAAGTACAAAAGTATGGAAATATGAAAAAGGCCTACCTAAGGAATCTAGCCCAAGCTCTTTGTCTTCGACGCCATCTTTCAGCTGACATTTGCTGAGCACCTACACAATAACACAAGAGTCAAAAGAAGAAATAAATTGATAAAGCAGCGATTTCCTCGGGTTCCTGACACAATTACTATAAGAAAGATAAGATAAACCAAACTGTACCTCCCAAATTTCGATGTCACTGTGCTCGCCTAGAGGATCGAGGTTGAATCTTACAGTCCCATTGAAGAGAGTAGGATCTTGAGGGATAATCCCAAAACGCGACCGTAGATCGTGAAGTCCTATTGATGATATATCAATACCATCTACAATAATCTTCCCTCCAACAGGTTCCACCAAGCGAAATAAGGCACCAATTAATGTCGTTTTCCCACTTCCAGTCCTACCGACAATGCCGATCTTATTTCCCCCTTCAAATGTGCAACTGATTCCTCGAAGAACGAGTGGTGCATCAGGCCTATACCTTATCTGATTCAAGCAAAGTACTAGTCATCGTATGATATTTGTTGGAATAAATTCTCCACGTAAAAATTGAGATTTCGACACTGGTGGGACGACAAGGAAACCCTTGCGCTGTATTAATGACTGCGTTATTTCGTTGAAGACGATCTGATGAGGATTAGTGTAACATAACGGACAATTCATTTGACTATGCTCACATTGTCTAACACAGAGCAATTACATCCATGCCTTGAAATCTAGCTTATACGACATAGTTTGCTTTGAAATTTGGTTTACCATGTGCCTATGAAGTACAAAATATGCTAAATCAAAAGTTACCTGGAGATTCGACATCACCACTTTACCGACTAGCGGCCAGTTCTGTGGAGGACGATTGTCCTCAATGACTTCTGGCGCTTCGCTTGGTATGTGCATGTATTGCTCAAGCCTCTCCACAGAAATAATATAGTTGGCTACCGCGCACTGATTTTGAATAGAGAAAACCATGGCCATATTTAAAGAAAGTCCATATGATAGGGCCATTCCAATAAACCCTGCATCAGATCAGTAAATCATCTCTCCGAAGACTCAATATCCAATTGTGTTAACCAATGACTAGAGCGAAGCTCTAGCAATTTTAGTATTCATAAAAAAAATTTAAGAGAAAGAAAGATATCAACATAGACATTTTCAATAGAACCACAGGCTAGTTACTTTTTCACTTTGGAGTATCAAGGAATACAACGAAACGGCTCGCTGAAATATCTGTCTATTGTATATTGAATTGGCGGCCACAGGTCTAATGTTCAACGCAATTTTTTTTATTACTTGGAAATAATCTGATGAGTCAATGGGATAACATTGATGCCGTAAAGAAAGCGAGAGACTTACCCGGGCTAAAAGTTCCTCTAGGTAGCAAAACAATACACAATGCAGCAGCTGCAAGAACGGAGGCGCTGAGAGTTTCAAGCCTCTGAATCAGCCATTCATTAGCTGCAAAATTGTGGAAATACGGGCTGGCATTTGTATCGATCAGAGTAAGGCTCTTTGCAAAGAAGCGGTCTTCCTCCCCAAACGCTCTAATCGTCATAGCTCCAGCGACAGACTCAGATAAGAAATTTGCAACCAACGATTTGGTTGTACCATTGAGTCTCATCAACTCTTTTGCAGTCGCAAAGTAGTATTTCTGTGAACATGTATCATAGACCGATTATATCTTTTATAACGACACAAACTATGCTAAGCTGAAGCAATGCGTGTACTTGAACAATGACTTCATGACTCAGGATTATCATTTTTCATGAAGTTAAGCAGGGGAATACAAGTTTCTACACATAGTTACCTGCAATCGTATTGAAAAGTAAACTACAGGTACTGAGACAAACAGGACTTGCCAAGCAATGACGGCCAACACTCCGAGAGTTGCATATGCATTCATAGTGACCCCGAACGCAAAGAGAAGGCTGAATGGGAGATCAAGGTCAACTATACTAAGATCGGCAGAAACCTGTAAAAGGGGCATGGGACAAAGAAAACTCCCTTACATCAGTTCAGCCCGAGTAGCGATCAGTTTTCATAAGCGTATGACGAGTCACAAGTCGAAAGTTTTTACTCACCCGACTTAGTATCCTTCCAAGAGGTGTGGAGTCATAGAATGACATTGGAGCACGGAAAAGAGAGATCAACAGCTTTGAAAATAATGACCTCGATGCTTCCATGCACATTCCAACTGAAGCAATAGTTCTTGTGAATAAGAAAACGATCGAGCAAATTCCGATGAGGAGGTACACTACAATCAGTTTCAATGTGCTAACATTGGGATCATCAACGGATGAGGCCATCCAAGTATTCTGAAGTATCTGGCCTATTATAAAGATCATATGAGATATGCCAGAGATAAGAAAGTATATTAAGCTCCATTTGTTCTGATTTAGGTACACTAAGTAAGGCTTTAGACCAGCGTCTCCCGTTTCTCTTTCTTCTCGTTTAATCAACTGGTCACCTTCCAATGCCTCATGTTTCTCAACACCGATTCTTTTAATTTCTTTTCCAGAAACTGGGTGACTTGTCGATGCGCTGGCCTCAGGCAGCCTTTCTGTGCCAGCAGTCTCTTTGTGTGCATTGACAAGGGCCAAAAACTCTTGACTAGACGCTAATAACTCATTATACGATCCAGCTTGGATGATTTCTCCGTCTGACATGAGCTGCAAAAAGTTATAGCAGAAAAAATTGCTTACTAAAAACATCACAAGATGAAATACATGAATGAAGTCAGAGTTGAACAAGAAACAGAGATGGACGACAGTCGACTCACCAAACACCAATTAAATGCAGGAAGAAAATCAACTTGGTGAGTCACAAGTAATACGGTCTTTCCCGAGAGAGCTTCCATAACATATTCCTGCCACAACATCCAAAATCAAATTGATTTTCAAGGACAGAACGTAACAACTACTCCCCTTTCCCCAATTCAGTCATAGTTAAGTTGAAATACTCACATTGAAGAGACTAGTTGCAGTGTGTGCATCAACAGCACTGAATGGATCATCCAAGAGATATATATCGGCATCTTGATACAACGCACGAGCAAGTTGGATACGTTGCTTCTGCCCACCGCTTAGATTTACTCCCCTTTCCCCAATTTCAGTCATGTCACCATGAGGAAGAATCTCAAGGTCCTTGACCAATGAACACCTACAAAGAATTTCTTGGTACCTTTGCTCATCCAATGCAGACCCGAAAAGTATATTATCACGTATAGTTCCTGTCTGAATCCATGCTGTCTGAGTAACATAAGCGATCCTCCCATTAACAATAACCTGTATACAAAAAGGTTCGTAAAATAAGAGCAATCCCCTAACAAATATACAGAATAAACAAACTATGCGAAGTCCAAAACAAACAAGGGTTTTTGAGAGAGCATGCTTACAGTTCCCTCTACATATGGTACTTCTCCGAGGATAGAAGCTAGCAATGTTGATTTGCCAGACCCAACTTCACCACAAATAGCTACCTTCTCACCAACTCGAACCTCAAGGTTTATATTCTTTAGTGTTGGTTTCGATGAATTTGCTTCCCAGGAAAGATTTGCTGACTTTATCAAAATGGCATGGTCTACGTTGTCCACATTTCGCTTCTTCCTGACCTTTTCAGTCTGAAGCTCTGGCGCCTCAAGAAACTCCACAATTCGCCCAAATGCCACCCTTGCTTGAATCACTACGGCTATGACATCAGGTATAGATCTTACAGGATCTTGCACAAGGCGTAATGCCGCAACAAAAGTGAAGACACTGCTGGCAGTTAGAGGAATGTTGAGCAAATAACAAGTCCCAAATGTCGCAGTAGAAATTAGTAAAGGAGCAGTCCAAAAGAGAAACCCATTGTATGCTTTTCTAAATTGAACACCTTGTAACCACTTTAATTCGATCTCCCTTAATCTCTCGATTACATCCTTGAAGTGACTCTCCCATGCGTATAACTTAAGTACCTTCATGTTGACGAGCGACTCTGAGAACGACTTTAGCCTCTCGTCTTGTGCAACCATAAGCTTACTTTGGAACTTATTTTGTAATTTAGCAAGCGGTGCATTGCAAAGAACAGTTAAAATGACAACTACTAATGCCGATATAGTTGCAAGCCCAACTGAATTGATCAGAATTAGTAGAGCGATGCAAAGCTGTACACTTGTGGTCCAAGTTTGGTGAAACCAGAACGGAAACTCACCAATCCTGTAGGCATCAACAGTAACGTAATTCATTATCTCACCAGCAGAGTGGCGCAACCTGGCAGCATTCGATAGTCTTTGCTGTTTCCTGTAGATAGCTGCAGTCAGCAATGATCTCACTTTAATGCCAACCAATCTACTTCGAAAGTACCACTGTCTTTGTGACAATGATTCCATGATCTTTGCAAAGAATAGAACAATGGCCAAAACATAACCTTCATATTTGAAAAGTTCATTGCCCTCAGCAACCTGAATGAAGGCATTCAGCATAACAGGTCCCGATGACAAGGTAATTACCTTGAGAAGCGCGAAAAATCCAGAAACCAGAATTTCATTCCAGTAGCAGGCGACAATAGTCCACAATATAGAGGAATGTAAATTTGCTTCCTTTTTCTGCTTTTGTTTAGTCAACTGATCCATGAATTCCATGTAACAAGATTCCGCTCTTTCTGACTCTCGTAGTTTAGGAACGTCCTCTTCCGAGAGAGTCTTCCGTTTACCCGATTTCATTAAAGTGTCCAACCACCAGAACGACATTTTACTTAGCCACCCAGCGGTGGCAAATGAAGTGATGACTTGTCCAGCTGAATCAATTTTGCTACTACCATTAGTCTCGCCATTTAGAGGAGTGTAAAGGGTACTTCCATATCTCAGCTCCTCACTTTCTTCAATTATGTACCCCTTATAAGTACATAACAAAATCAAACCCGCTCCTACGAAAGTTAGGACATCTAAGACCACCTTAACCGTTATTTCATGGTTAACTATAGCAGCAAATATAGCCATAAAGCAGAAAATCCCAGCAGATACGAAAGCAAAAATGGACAAAATTCGCAACGGTGCTGTAGGAAAATACTCTCCTCTAAGGCTCGTTGTTAGCCCAACAACCAACCATGTAAATCCTTGAAATACGTACAACAACCACCAGTGAATTGGTGTAATGGAATGATCGTTGTTCACTTTCTCAATCAGAATCCAAGCAGCGACACCAATGTATACGAGCCCAAGGCACCCGTTAAAAACAGCAGAACACATTTGCACGGCTGAGTAGTGTTTATAGCGAACTGGTCGCTCAGCTTTCGTGATGAATGTTTTCATAATCATGTTATGCAGAAGAATCAACAGAAGCAATACATCTAACCCAGCAATAGCAACATGATTGATACATGAAGAAGGATCAGTAACAAACGGAAGCTGCGGACTGCACGGCTCGGGGCTGGAACTCGAGCAATCAGATTGCGTGCAAATGACATTCCACAGACTTGCCATCATGAATTCGGACCCCTTCTACAAATTCTGCACAAACACATAGACACAAATCATATACTCAGAATTAACGCAAAATCATGCGTTAGTGTTTTGATCTAGATATATTATTCAAAACATAAAGAATAAAAAATTGTTTTTCTACAGATTCTGCATTACCATATACACTCAAAAAACATAAGGAATGCGTTAGTGTTTTGATCTAGATATATTCTACAAAACATTAAGTAAGAATAACACCTTTTTGTGAAAAGGAATAACTATGTCTATCATTAAGGTCACAAAAGTGTTTCCTTACAGAGAAATAAGGTCATAAAAGCAAGCTACGAAATATCAAATTCTCGATTAGGCAACACCAACAACAAAGCCTCGACGCAAAAATGATTTAGGGTCGACTAAAATAAGCCATCATTTGCAACCAAAATTAACCTCTAATTGCTCTAAAGGTATGATTCATAAACATAAAACCGCCTCAAGTAAACAGAAGTGTTCCCTAATGCCTCCACAGTCCACACTCCACAGTTAGACGTACACCCTCTTACCTTAATTGATAATAACACCGGAGCTCTTTTCAATTGACCCATAACCGTGAGAGTATGAAACTAAGATGATGTCAAATTTAGGAGTTCAGAACAGTAAACGTCTTCAACAAATGCTACTTGTATGGTAAAAAAACAGTAAGATTACCTATATGGACTATATATAGCTATCTTAAATGATTAACTCAAGTTGCAGTTTTGCACCATTAAAGCCTTATCTCCACAACAACGGTCCTGCAAGAAAAAACCAAACAGCATTAATTCATCAAAAAAGACCCATTGAATTTGTGCGGTGAAATAAACCAACATTCCTGTTGACAGGCACGGACCACAGAACATATACAACGACAACATTAGCCCGGTTCCTGAAAGGGCTTCGTAAATGGCAAGGTAAGGGGTCAGGTGTACGCAGCACTACCATTGTGTTAAAAATTAACACAGAAAAGGTAGTTTCCGGGATGTCCTATATTAAAAATTATGATCCCCTCCCCCCTTTTCCCGGATATTTTTCGTCCCCTAAACTAAAATCTTGGCTTCGCCACTGACATTGGTAGGGTAAGCGGTCAAACTAAAATTTGTCTCGAATTGCACGAAACAAAGTCATTTTAGTAAGTCAACTTGCTATATTCCACTCATCATAAATCAAAATCAAAGAATATCGAGTCTTTGGCTCCATCGAAACCCGAAACAAGCACATTACACAGTGTACAATTGAAGAATGCACATTAGATATCAACAAAAATTCATGTCTAAGTACACATACAATTATACAAAGCTGAAATTTTACAACATATCATCCAAATCAAATGAATACCCAGAAAAATTCAGCCAAAAGGGTACCCAAACAAACAAAAAACAGCATTAGTTATGTACACAAGTCACTTTCATCCCCCAAAACCAGTAAAATTATGAAAAACAATAACATCAAAAGTCAAAACATCATATATAATGAGTTGATAAAACCACAAAAATAAAGTCAACCATGCACCCTCTACACCAAATTCTAATCCACACCGTCGTACGCATACAACTGTCGTCTCACTAGGCTCCACCAAATACTTATATCCTAACTAATCACAGTAACTGAATAACTTCAGTAATGTCACGATTAACCTCGTTATATGCATACAACGGTCTCTTACCCAACAATATATTTTACTCAGTACACACAAAATAACTAATCATTACAAAAAAAAAAAAAAAAAACAAACAGCAAGATTATCAGATAGTTATACAGTTATACCGCAATTATTACAAACTCGTTATATGCATACAACCGTCTAAGTTAGTTACTGCTTAAAAAAGAAAGGTAGTACTAGTACATAGTGTGTGGAGGTGTTGTTAACTTGTTATGTGGACAAAAAATTAGGATTAAACTTTTTAAACTTTTTAGTAAGAAAATTAGAAAATGAATTCTTTTGTGATAATAGGGTTGGAAGAATTTAATGAATCTGTCTCGTGAATAACATTGAGTACAGTATTTTATTTTACGACGTGGACGTCTAAAAGGCTCATGAATGGATACGGAACACGTTAATTTATATTTTTAACAAAGCCGACGTGGGTGTCCTTTTTTCATTGACTTTTGTGTATTATAATATAAGGATTTTTAAATTCTAGTAGGTGTTGAGTGAAAAAGTTACACGAGTATTGAATAAAGTAGTGTTAAAAAGGGATTTGAAAATTAGAAATGGTTTTCAACAATGAACGGTCACCAATATAATTAAAAACGTTATCAAATTTGGTGTTAGAGAATATAAAAACGATCTTGGGACTTCAACCTTCACCTTAAGGTTTTGGTTGAGTTGGTTCCTTGACATGGTATCGAAGCCATCTGACCAGAGGTCACGGGTTCGAATTTCACCACACACCACAGCAGTGACAAAATACATTTTAGTATTTTGTCATAACTTTTATTATTATAGTATTCTTTTGGAATTTTTTATTCATATCGTGGATGCATGCATAATTTTTTTTATTGTATAATATTAAACGTCTATCATCATCATGTTTCGTATGAATTAATCGAATGTTTTTTTATGAATCAATCAATTATTGTCTATCAAATATTTGGTTATTAAAAATACATTTTGCAAATTGCAATTATTCAAACATATAGTTGTCGGTCTTTTAATCTCCATGATATTTTTAAGTAAATTAATCAAAACAAGTTTAATAAACTCAAAATTTTATTGAACATTTTTAATTAGAATAATAATTTTAGTTAATGTCATAATTTTTTCTTTTTTTATAAATTAGATCGAGTTGGTCACTACTAACATTTTATAATTTTATGTTGTATATTACCTCTACCAAATATTTTATTTTTGAAAAAATTAAATTATCATTTCTACTTTTTAAATGCAAATGATTGTTGTTGAAATAAATCATACAGAATATAATCGTTCTTTTAAAATAAAACTAAAAGTACTCGATAATGCATCACATAAATTAATGAACCAATTTGTTGATGAATAGATAACTACTCCCTTCGTCCCGGTCAATACATTACTATTTTCATTTTGGGGTGTATCAGTGAATACGTTACTATTTTCATTTTTAGTAAGTTTTTGTATGTAAAAAGTGATTTGCAAGTGAATTGAATAATCATATTTTATTGTTTTATTAGACATCCACTTGCATTTCCTTAATATTTGTGTAAAAAGTAATAGTAACGTATTGACTAAGACGGAGAGAGTAACAATTACGTATAATTACTGTTCGTGCATCTTTTAGTGAAATATGTCTAAATGGATCATATCTTATTTTCAAATGACATTATAAACGATAAAGTAATTAGAAATGCAATTTATACAGAGTCTTAACTGTCTGTTAAATTTGGAACGGGTCTGGCCATACCCGAGGTAGGAGAGTTGTCCAAGACAAAGTCCAATGGAGCCCAACCATCCTAAAACCAATTGGCAATAGGTGGGAGGCTCATAGTCTTTATATGATACACAACTTTTTAGTACACCACCGATATGGAACTTCACATGTGAAGTCTTATATTCTCACACACCTCCGCACATGTGAAGCCCATTTGAATGATACGGTTAGCACGCTGGAGTGGGAACAAATGAGGGTCTTATTAATGACGCCCGAAGGGACTAATTGAGAATGCCCAAGCTAGAAGGTCTTAATTGCACTGCCTGAACGTAAAGCCCACTACCAGCGGCACCAGAAGCTCTGTTTGATTTATGGTAACCCAGGACTGAACCATGGGCTCTGATACCATGTTAAATTCCATACTCGGACCTGGGCCACGCCCATACGGAGGAGAAAGAGACCACGGTACAAGATCAAGAGTGTTCCACTCTAAAACCAATTGGCAATAGAAGGAGTAACCCCTTAGCCTCATAGTCCATTCTCCTCTCCTTTATCGATGTGGGACTAACCTTCACAAGTGGACTATAATCCAACACTTCCCCTCACTTGTGAAGCCCACTTAAAGATCAGACTGGAGGGACTGGACATCCTCACAGCTGTCGAAAGTGGCACACACTAGGGTGGATAAATCCAGGTTCATTGCCTGGGCACCTTCTAATGGCCGGAGGGACTGGACATCCTCACGGACGGCACACAAAGGCCCAGTTAATTCACGAGTTCTAGGTCACATAACCATGGGTTCTGATACCATATTAAACTAGTTTTGGTGCCCGGGCCGCGCCCAGGCGACCAGTTTGTACTTTTAATATTATTTTTTTCATAATATTTTATCCATTAATTTCAATGTTTTTTAAAAAAAAGTACGACTAAACATAAATATATAATTTTGTTTATTTTTAATCAATTAGAGAATTTTTAAAATATTACTCGTAATATCTTAATTTTATCTTATAGTTATTTTTTATGCGATATCATTGTTCATTCTCATATAAGTAAAAGTTTTGAAAAAGTATGCCTAAAACAAAATTAAAAAAAAAAAAAACTTAAATGATAAAAGTGTCAATAATTGTTAGTGGATGAGACGTTTTTCATTTTTCAATAATGTTATTTTCTAGTAAAATTATGGCGCATTGTTAAAAACATCAACTCAAATGGGTTCGATTGAAAAAAAAAGATAATAAAAAATTAAATATTTTTATATATTTAGAAATTTCAGGTTCATCTCATAGTGGGACGGTTCCATATTAAAATATACGCCATCTATTTTAATTATTTGTTTATCTTTTTTATTTTGTGATGGAATTAACATAAATGCACTGTTTTCTTTAAACAAAACTAAAATTGAGTCCAATTATCATTCAAAATCATTAAGGAAAAATTGATCTTCTTCCATATTAATAATCATTTTAATCACATTATATTATTATACAAAAAATTAAACATCAATTTGTGCTCAATACCAAAATAGAAAGGTAAATAAATGACTGAGACAGATGAAATATATATTAAGGATAAAATTTTATATTTATAATGTACGGAGTACAAAGTAATCGGAAATCTCTGAAATGCAGGTTTGTGTAGAGTGTTCAAAATTTAATCGATTAGTTACGTAGTTGATCAAAATATAGATATTTAATTTCGTAAGCTTGCTTTTATCAAG
>JAUEKU010013193.1:0-14826 GCA_032274805.1 Gypsophila paniculata | reverse complement strand
AAATAGATTTAATAATGTAAAATGCCATTTGTTTCAAAATGACATTTTTAATTCATCACACTAATAATAACAATGCGATACAAATTTTCAAAATATAGAAGAAGAATAAAATATGAAACACTTAATTTATAAATGACACTGTCTTATTATAAACTTTATAATAAGATTTCTCAGGTAAAAGATAGTTAGGAGTTAGGACTCCTTATTTGAGGAAAATTATTTTTTTAGCAATAATCTTACCGGTAATACGAAGTAACGGGAGAATTAGCCAATTAGGAAGTATATTAATGTTATTGACTTGACTAGAGATTGCGTATAACCGCTATTTTCGCGGGAGCTTGCATGTGAAAGTGTATGAGGTGCAAGATGAAGTGCGACTTAGTTTTGGACTATAGGCAATCAAATATTAGGTACACTTGGTTTGATGTATCAATTTGAAATGTGTATGAATTTTTTATCGATAATTTTTCAGATCTATATGAAATTTAAAAAAACAATTTGTTGAATGGATAAATAAGAATTTTACATAATTAAATGCACGTTAGACGGTGTTGACTAGGCCTATATAAACGTGTATAAATATGATCTTATAAGTTAATCGGGCCTAGATGAAGATAGGCCAGGTATAGACGTATACTTAAGTGTTATCGATTATAGCTCGTAATACATGTTGACTTAAAAGAAATTAAGAGATGGCTAGCTAAACCTATAAAATAAGGGCTCGTAAAATGTAATTTTATTCAATCAACTCAACATTTTCCACGATATAAATCGAAAATTCAACGAATCAAACTCAATTAACGTGGCCTTTTCTAACATAAACATTTAAAAAATACAAATTAAATTTACAAACACGTACAAATCCAACTGAATTCAACTTGAGTTGATTAATGACCAAATAAGGACTCATCACAAATTCACAATGATATACAGGTATATGTTTAAAATTAAGGACATACACTTTACAAACAGATTTTATTCCGAACCGACAAACTTTTCCCAAAATTGTCCCCGTCATTTCCCCTCCAATCTTTTAAAGATATTATTTTTCTCTCAAATTTTTAATCTGTATAAAGTAAAATTACTCAACACAGATAATTTTTCCTTTCATTTTCGTCTTGCACAATTGTTTTAGAACACCAACGTGAAATCGATCCACCAATTTCGACCGCCACCGAGGTCACCACCCCGGGATCCCCACCCCACGCCCTAAAAGAACGAATAAGCGAAAAAAAAGTTTAATTAGAAAATTGTTATTCTAAATTATTTTGTACGGAGTATTCAACTTCCTTAAGAGACGTACGTGCGTGTTTTGCATTATACATAAAAGTTTAATAAGAAAATTGTTATTCTAAATTATTTTTTTCGAATAAATGGAAATAAAATTGCAAATGTTCAATAGTATTGCAGTGAAATCCATCTACCAATTTGGAGACTCATTATCAGACACTGGAAATCTAATACTTTCAGACCCATCAGTTAATTGTGCTAACTGGCCCTATGGAAAGTCTTTCTTTGACAAGCCTACTGGTCGTTGTTCAGATGGTTTACTTATGATTGATTATTTTGGTATGCTTTCTTGCCCATATGCATCGATAAATATAATGTCTTTTTTTTGACTAAGTGTTAAATTACTTGAAATTGATTTCGGAAAACACGATTTCAATTCTAAACTTTGTAACAACCTGCAATTTAGCTTGATTATTTTGATTTTTTTAGCTAGATTTTAGTTATCTTTCTTAAGTTTAGCTGAGAAAAATAATAGAGTATCCGATACAATTTAATATTCAATCGATCGATCTTTAATTGAAATTGAGGATATTCAAACAGATGTTTAAATTTGATCGTATATTTGATAATCATGTTTTCATTGGATATTGGATCGGATGTGAATATTAATATTCAAAATTATTATGAATATCGATATAATTAGAACACATACTTTTCATACATACTATATCATGTAAATTACCGTGAAAAGTTAATTATATATGCTACATTAATTGTGATCTTCACTACGTATAAATTGAAGTCGTAATTACTCGTAAACTATATATGGTTCCATTTACATATTTGGAATTTTTCATTCAACACTGAAAATGTTTCTTTTATTATTTAAAAGTAAGTAATAATATATTAGACAATGAGATTGTGATGGTAAGAGTAATTCTAATTAATTCCATGAAATGGACTTCAATGAGCAAGGAAATGATAAAAATTGTGTCATACAAAATGATAAAACTAGTGTTTTGTTAAGATTGTTTTTATAAGGAAATGATAAAAGTATGGCATTCTGTATTCAAGTTTATATTTTTTTTTTGAATATTCGAGTATGTACGGAATTTCAAATATTTCGGATAAGTACGAATGTTCGCTTTCAAAATTTATGAATATGCATATCCGATCTAAACTCACATTTTGGACTGAGTTCTTTTAGTTAAATGCAATTCTAACTAATATTAAGACAATTCATTAATTTATACAGTATTATGAACACGTCTCCTCACTTTAATTTACTTCAATCAATGTTTGACAACGCTCCTACCACACACATGAGAAGACACTCCACGTACCAAACTTGTTTATTCATAAAATTTCTAAGCTTTCAAACACTATGTTGGAAAATCTATAGTAATATAAATACACTACTATTTTACTTATAATTACGTTTTATTGCTATAAATGCAGCAAAGTTTATGAAGCTTCCAATGCTAGATGCATACTTGAACAAAAAGGGAAACTTCAAACATGGAGTGAACTTTGCTGTTGGTGGTGCAACAGCTCTTAATATTTCAGTTTTGGAGCATAAGTATAATGTTTCATCATCCACCAATCTTACGTTGTCTGTTCAACTTGATTGGTTCAAATCACATCTTCGTTCTTATTACCTTAACGAATCAGGTATATTTGTCGATTATTAATTGTGCAATATTACGTTCATTTTACCAGTTAATTCTTCGGATATGGTATTTGGTGCCCTATATTTTACCATTTTCTATGCCTCATTTTAAACATAAAACTTTGATGTCTAGGTTATTTGGGTCACGGTCTTCTTTAGCGTACTTCATAACGTCACTCTCTCTTTTGAATTTAAAGGAGTAGATTGTAACTCGAGTATCACATTATTCGCAAGTGTTCTAAGTGGAATATGAAAGGTTATGGTTTACAAAAATGGTGTATTAAGTAATCATGTCCTTTGAAATTCGTATAACTTGTATAAATACCTATCATAGCAGATGGTTGTGTGACTTGAAATTGGGCCATTGAAATTAGACAGACTCGAAAAGAATGGCGTTTCGTTGAAGAATTGAGATTGGACGCATTCTCGTGTGGTGGGTTGGAAAAGAATGACGTTTCACGTAATTGGAATCACATGTTAGAATAATGGCGTTCATGTGATTGAAACGAGACCTTACTCGTGAGGGAGCATGTGCCAAAGAGCTCCGCGTGCAAGGTCCCACATCGACGAGATAAAGAAGAGATGTACACTTTATAAGCCAATGGACTACACCACTGTAACACCCCATGAAGTTTAAAGGTTAAAGATCCCACATCGGAAAATTTAAGAGGATTTGATATCTTTATAAGAGATTCAACCCACCACTTTAGTAACAAGGCTTTGTGCTTTTTGGCTTAAGGACAAAACGGTCCTAAAAGTAGGCATTCCACCATTAGGTGGGGTGCGTTACGACCGTGGTGGGTTAAGTTTTTATAAATTAATGGTATCAGAGCAACCCTGCAACCGTGTGGTGAGTTTGGTGGTTATGTGAACACCGGTCACCCATCTAGTGGGGGAGGACTCTAGGATTGTTTGAGACACAACAAGGACGTTGTGTTCTTTAGGTAGTGGAGTTTGTAACACCCTATGAGGTTTAAAGGTTAAAGGTTCCACATCGAGAAATTTAAGAAGATTTGATATCTTTATAAGAAATTCAACCCACCACCTTAATAACAAGGCCTTGTTCTTTTGGGCTTAAGTAAGGACAAAACGGGCCCAAAAGTGAGCATTCCATTATTAGGTGGGGTGCGTTACGACCACGGTGGGTCGGGTTGCTATACCCTTTATTACCAATTGGCTTTGAGATAAAATTTCCTTCTACTTATAAGGCGCTCTCTGTTCTCTCAATGAGGCGCGGCCATGTCCAGGCCCATGTATATATGAACCTAAGCTATCATGTAGTCTCTAGTTATTTTGGGTCACAGTCTTCTTGACTAGATTACTTATAACATGTAAAAAATTTTATGTTGAAATTTATTTCACATGGAAACTAATAGATAATAAATGGCCTAGGCATTAAAGGGAGTATTCAAATAGATATTCAAAGCTAAAAAGTTTATGTTCTTTAGTTCTTGATAAAAGTTTATTTTGAGGTGTATCATTTGTTTACCTTTACTTTTTGATAGTTTTTATTATACTAATGACCAACTTATCCTTATTTTTTTTTTCTAAAAACTCTTTTTTTTTTTCAATTTTGGTGTTATCAATATTTTGAGGGTATATGTGTCTTTTTTGAATAACTTTTGGTATTTATGATGCAATGAAAGGCAAAAAAAATGACCGGAACAGGAGAGTATAACAATAAATTTAAAATTTAGAATGACGATAGTCTTTCCATTGAATTTATCTTGTCTCCAATTTTTACGTCACCCTAGGTAATTGGCCCACATTATAGATTGTTTATAATAAAAAAAGTCTTTAGTAATGACAATTATACCTAATTTTTAATTTTATACTGATAATTTCTAAAGTAATGTGATGATAATGATAAAATGTTACACTACACCTAGAATTACATCTTCCATGCATATTGTTTAATCAACTAATAAATCCTATAAGAAGAATGTAAAATGAAATCAAACAAACCCAAACAACTTCTCTAAATTTCGAATTGAGGAGAAATAAATTTCAAACACTAAAATGTTATTCCGTATTAACTTTCATTGTCGACTTAATGTCATATTACTAACAATTGTAAAGTTATATTTTTTTAATCTCATCTAGCAAAACAATTAAGCTCTTTATTATAGTAAATTTCTAATTTAGGAAATGTTAATGATAAGTTAACTCAAAAGTTACAATTTATTTTTTTTTTTCTTAAAAGAAAGATGAACTACATTGAATAAAGCAAGTTATAAAACCATAAATGAGTGTGTAGTCACATGGCTTTTTAAGAACATAACATTTTACCACATGTCACTCAAACACTACTTAATCTCCTTTTTAATATTATTTATAGACATCACGATTATTCTTACTATTTCTTAGAAATATATAATCATAGTTCTCTTTAGTAGTTTTTAGTTTAATGAGTAATAATGTATTATATGGTTGTATGTAAATGTATGTCTCTCTGTCAGAGCAATGGAAAAAGTTTTATATAAAATTCTTTCATTTCCCAATATTTTTTAGACAATTGCAATAATCACTTTCATTCACATTGGAAGAATTAAAATAAAGTTCTTAAATGGGGTCTATCATTAGTATATTATTTTTCTATTAGTTACTGATTATTGGTTGTGGAGTTGTGGAGTTTGGAAGAACTTGGTTCTTCTTTTAGAACTTAATTTGTTCTTATAAGAACAAACTTTATTTTGCAATGGACAAATTTTTTTTTGGGGGGGTTCTTGCTTGTTGACAATCTCAAGAACAAAAACCTTCCAATGCAATTGCTCTCGTAGTCCTAATATATAATACTGTTATTTCTTTATACCTGTCTAAAAAGTTTAATTTTATTTGCTAATTTAGTCTATAACATCTATCCCAACGCAGATCGGAAAAGCAACGTTTCAAAATCACTTATTTTCATGGGTGAAATCGGAGGCAACGACTATAATTTTGCCCTTTTTCAAGGAAAAACACTACCATTTATTTATAAAATGGTGCCAGATGTTATTGGAGCAATAAAAAATGCAGTTGAGGTATATGGTTAATACTACAATGACATCTTTGTGTGCTTATATCTAAATTTCTGATTAAATTGTGACTATTAAACGAATTATTGTAACCATTATTGAGTAAACGATGATCACCTTTGAAAGTTTAAAAATAGTAACAGTTTATTCAAAATCGTCATAAGAAGCATAAGCATTCGCATATAATAGTGGCCACATTTTCTCATTACACGCACATACAATCAATCCATTGTATTATAGAACGCTCTTAATTAAGAATTTGTAGAGGTATTTTTTTTTTCAAACTCTTGTTATTATGTCTTTCTTAAGCTTTTATTGCGTAATATTCATTATATGCAATAAGTTTTTGTTTGCATGCAGGAAATTATCAATTTAGGTGCTACTCAAATAGCTATTCCTGGAAATTTTCCAATTGGTTGCGTTCCGATTTATCTTACTTTATATAAAACTAATAATTCAAATATGTATGATGAACTTAAATGCCTTAAGGAATATAATAAACATGCACAGTTTCACAATGATGAACTACAAAAAACAATTGTCAAACTTCAAAAGAGTCACCCAATTGTTTCAATTGTATACATGGATTATTATGGAGCATTTACAGAAGTCGTGCAGCGTGCAACTTCATTAGGTGAGCTTAAATCTCTCTTTTTAATATGTATTAATTATTATTAGGGTCATTCGATAACTCTCACCTTTTATAAACACGATTTTAATAACTCCCACCTTTTCTAATTTTTCTTCAAAACTTCAACCTTTTATAAGCATTTTCTTAATAAATCCCACCTAAATACAATTTTTTGCAAAAATGGCGGAATTATTTTGTACATATCAATGACGAATGTACTTTTGCTACCACTAAAAGTCAAAATGTGAAAAAAATAAATGAGAATTTATCATTTTCATGAGTTAAAATAGACTCTAAATTTGGTGACGTTTTGGTGGGAGTTTTGAAGGAATTGTCTACAAAAGGTGCGAGTTTTGAAACAAAATTAGAAAGAGTGGGGGTTTTTAAAAGATGATATAGAAAAGGTGGGAGTTACTAATAAATCCGTATTATTATTATTCAATAACACACGTTAAAGATTTAAAAAAAATCATAAAAAAACTCTCTTGAAAAAACTCTCTTTGCGGCATAATATATGTATATTTTGATTATTTAGCATTTGTGTTTTAAAAAATCCGAATAATGTTATACTCAGCATACGATAACATTTAAGTATATCTTTATAAATATGTTTATGTAATACTCCGTATCTTTTAATATTTTTATTCGCGTCATGGCCTATTTTAGAATGTTGCAAGTGTTATTAGAACAGGGGCTCCTATTTTTGTGGGGCCTCATTTATGTTTAATTAAGTAACACAATATTGAACATTTACGTTTTCAGAATTTGAGTATTTTAATATGCTAAAATGATGAACAAAAATGCTATTGTGATATATTTTAATTTCAAATAGCATACTCGTATATATTACAGAGTACTCCCTCCGATCCGTCCCGGTCAATACGTTACTATTTCCATTTTGAGGTGTATCAGTGAATACGTTATTATTTCCATTTTCAGTAAGTTTTTGTATGTAAATAGTGATTTGCAAGTGCATTGGATAATTATATTTTATTGTTGTATTAGACATCCACTTACATTTCCTTAATGTTTGTGTAAAAAGTAATAGTAACGTATTGACTGGGACAGAGGGAGTAAAATTTATATATTACCAAGGTTGTATCGGATAAGGCTAACAAACGATGTCATGCACCCTCAAAGTGCAAGATATACAATAGAAAAATGCATACTAAACATGTAGTAAGATACTTCATAGTATGTATTTAGACTTTGTGGCCTGGTATTTAGATCATATTTGATAATCAAAATTTTGTAATTTTTCGTTTATATGATCATTTCTCATCTCATTGACAATTCCTAACCTATCCGACTTTTCGTCATCTCTCAGACGACAAATTAAATTAACCATGTTATTTTTTTTTATTAATACTCAGTCATCCTGGATAAACTTTAAGTTTTATGAATTCCACTGAATTGATGAAACACTTTGTATCAAACAATATTATTGTATAATACTTCGTACAACTCAACAGAATTAGTCATATACTTGCAACTTAAGTTATGTAATTTCTTACGATGATTTATTTTGACCAGCAAAATATGACCACTTCTTATTTTATAATGGTCACAATAAATATTATACTCCGTAGTGGTTACCTTTTAAATGTTGGTATTTCCAAATTCTTTTGATTTTGGATGTCGATACGTTTAGAGAAAAGAACAATATCTATAAGCCTGAGCGGAATAACTATTTTGATTCGGCCCAAAATCTTTTTCAAATCCAATCCAAAAAATAGTAAATTTAATCCAAAAAAATAAATTTATAATAAAATCGTCTAATATAAGAATTTGGCTGCGTAAAATTAGTGATCTTATATTTAGAAAAAATAAAATCGTGACAGTGAGCTTGGGCCTTTCTAGTTACGAAGTATGTATACGGATTACGGAGTACTCCAAGTTCCAGAAATAACTTTTAATTTTAAATCTTCTTCCAAAACACAACTTCTAAGTTCTAAGTTCTAATTTCTAACCCCAGCATATCACCTACATTTCCCACCTACACTACCAAAATTGTGCTCATGTTCGTTCATCAATGGCGTCCATCGAAGCTCTTGTTCATATCGTTCGGGCTTATTTATACTCGTATCATAATAAATATTCTTTTGTTCCTTTTTTCGACGATGTCGCCGTGTTTTCTTCACAACTTCGCGACCACCGGTATCTATTCGACGCCAAAATTGGAATTTGAGTTTCATTAACAATAGTAATTTAATTATTTTGATTAATTCTAATTTTAATTGTTAGATGATGATTAATTTTGAGAGCAACAAAATTGTTGTAATGTAAAATGTTATTCTTTTGGGATCATAAACAATTTATAGATGAAAAAAATGGTGGGTGGTTAGGGTTTAATCAGTTGTGATGGTGGTGGTCCGGGGTGGTCGGCGACTTTGACTGCGCTATTTTACGGGCATTAGTTGTTTCCGGTGTCGCGTGTGATGGTGCGGTGTTAGTTGGTCGGGGTAGCGACAGTGCTTGTGTTGTAATGGTGGCGGTGGCGGGCGGTAGTGAGGACTGAGCGTGGTGGTGGGTGGTTGAGTAATGAGGGCATTAAAATGTGTGAATAATTTGTCTGTTGAATGCTAATTGAATAATGTGGAATTATTGAGAAAATAAAATGAATGTTGATTGGTTAGTTTTAGAGAGTTAATGAGAAAGCTCTATTTTAGCTTTCTTGAATGCTCATACTGCCGCATCAGATTTTGCCTTCCCTTCTTTTATATATAGTATGATATCCAATGCAACGCTTTGATCATATATATATTAATTAATATGTGACTTTTCTCTTATCGACAATATAATTTTATGAAATATGATTTGATGACAGATGTAAATATTTCATCATCAATTATAATTATTTATACGTCTTTTATCTATTTACGGTCAAATTTTTAAAAATTTGACTTCGAAAAAGGTAAATGAGACTAATAATGTGGTGACAAGGAGTACCATGCATGATTATATTTGCTCTTCTACATAAAAGAAATTTCCAAAAATTATTTAACTTACAAAAAGGAAATGTAATAAAATGAAAATAACAAAACGAGTATATAATTACTTTGTATTTAGTAGGGAGCAAAAATGAATTTTTACTAACTACGAGCTTTCTTGGATTGTGGGAAATTATTACTTGGATAATAAAAGTCAACCCAAAAGAAAAATGGAGTTAAATGATAAGGATGGAGATGAATGGAAGATAATAGTTTCTGATAAATGGGGATAATAGTTATCCCACCACCATTATTTTCCACCGTAGACCATCGGCTCAACACCATTTTCTCGAGTTTGATTTTGACGTTGATTAATATTATCTTAATAATAATTAGGATCAATTTAAGCGAGCCCTTAATGATAAAGGGGAGTAATATGGTAGCTCAACGTGTGAAGGTTGTGCCATTTAGGTGAATAGTATAGGCGTCCCACAGTCGACATAATATGATAAAAAAATGAATTAATGTAGATAAGTACTCAAAAAGTCATCCCTCAAATAACATAAAGTCGTTGGTATTAATAAAACCCACTTGTATCATTTATCAGTAAATACTAAGACCCAGAAACGAAGAGAGAAATCCAGAAGAAACGACAGAAAGAAAAAGAGTATATGTAGAATAGAAAATCTGGGAAAGCTAAGAAAAAGAGAGAGATCGAATGATGCTGCAGTTTGTGTTAGCAGTGGCGTTCTCGGCCGTACCGTTGACTCTTTACGTGCCGCCGATGAGGCACTTAACCTTGTTCGTGGCCTCAATTGAAGAGCTTCTGAGGGAGACTAGAGGTTACCGCCGTCGAGTGTTCCCTCGATTGCGCCACGCCTTTCGCTTCCTCCTCAATTCCGCCTAAGCTAGATAGATATAAATATAGATAGATATGCCTACTGTCGGTAGCTTTTTGTAAATACTAAATGAGGTACTAGGCACCTTGCTATCCTACTTTGTCTTTGTAGCCTATTGTTTACACTTGTCTCCATTACATGATTGAGCTGCTTTCTCCCAATGTATACTACCAAATTTTGTTCGTTGCTTTTGGTTCCATTGTCTGTTTTGTCATTTGAAACAATGTTATCATACTTCATATTTCTCGTAACTTTAACAACCTTTTACTACCTTTGAAACAATGTATCATACGTCATATTTCTCGTAACTTAATAACACCCAAATCGATCCTTTTATCAATTTTGAAGTCAAATGGGAGGCACCTTCATCAGGCGTACTCAAGTAGAACATTGATGGTTGTTCAAAAGGCAATCTTGGACTCTCGGAGTGATGGAGGAATATGTCGTGATGATCACAATACTTGAGTATTTGGCCTCGTTCTAAACCTCGGTGTAGCTACAGCTATGCTTGCTGAGCTACGTAGGATTTGGGTTGGCTTGAATATGGCAAGAAGACTGGGAATTGATCGTCTCATTGTTGAATCAGACTCACAGGTGGCGACTAACATCATTAATCACTGGAATGCAGACAATACCATCTATGGCCCCCTCGTTAGAGATTGTGCTCGACTCTTATCTTAAAGTGGGTGCTTCGTGCTACATCATGTATTCATGTGTGCCGGGACACAAATTTTAGTGCGGACAAGCTTGCTACTATGGCGTTGGCATTTCCTCTCGATGATCATCAACTTCAAGCTCCCCCACATGGGTTGCAGGCATGGAGGAATCACAATGCTCAAGGCTAAAGTATCTCTGGACTTATATCTGATCTATGTAACCGGCTTCGTCCTTAAATTTTTCTTTAAAAAGAAAAACTGTGTTAACTTTTTTCTAAAATAATGCCGAAGAGTGAGTGTATTTAAATTGGATTTTACGCACCTAATTAAAAAAAAAAAATGATACTCCATACTTCATGGCAGGTTTATAATCACTTTGGTTGATGAGTTTATAAACACCACAGTAAGTGTGTTTCGTGTGGTTGAATGCTCCTCCGTACAATTGTGATTTTTATCAAGAAGTAATCCTATCCTAGCAAACCTAATCAGTTAATTTCATTCGTTTCAACGACGTCTTTGGTTTAGACACAAAGTTTGACTATGATCAATTGATCATGGTGAGGAAATGGAAAGAGACAAGAGGTTGCATCGGAGGTAAAAAGGAGCATACCATGTGTACTCAGACAAAGGTAGTGAAAGCGAGGGAGATCTTTACAGAAAAGACAGGTAAATCAACCATTTAAGGATGAAAAATGAAGATATATTAAAGATGAGGCTAACTAAAAACATGACTAACCAGCAATTCCTCGAAAACACATCATGAGTACTTATGCATATAGAAACATGGCTATAGGAGTAAAATTTTTCTAACTAATTGGATGAATTACTCTTAAACTAAAAAAAAAAAAATATAAATATAAAGTAAATCGTCACATCAGATATAGTACTAGCTGATGAGAGTTATGTCTGAAACATAACAAAGCAAGGAAAGTAGTATACTCCTTTCGTTCCGGTTACATTTCCCTGAAATTGGCAACAGATGCTACTCAATTTACTACTCCGTAATCCTTTCATCCCGATTACATTGAACGAATAGACTGCAGAGTCACAATTAATCGTCACAAATCACAATTGACCCCTTGTACATTTCCCTGATTGCGAGCGGAAATTGAATCAGTCATGGGGAAGAACGACAGAAGTAGTGAGAAAGTGGCACAGAAGAAATTATTTGTAATTGCAATATGATAGGCAATCATATTACAGATCGGACACTGACGACAGAATAAGTAAAAAAGGAAAGGAAAGAAGGGGAAGAAAAACTAAGGAGAGAAAAAGAGAGGAGAGAAGAGGGAGTAGAGGAAAGAGAGGAGGAGAGCGGAGAGGGAAGTGTAGGAGACGAGGCGGAGACGTAGGAAGAAGAGACGGAGTTGCTTAGAGAGCTGCATTGTAGAGGTGAGAAGCTGGAGACGGCCAAGGTGTTCCATCTTGTGGAAGAAGTGCATCGACTTCAAGGACTGACGCATGAGAATAGCCATAGAGAAAGGGAATCCAAAAGCCACGGCGCTGACGCTCATAGTCAACACACTCACAGACGAGGAGGAGGACGAGGACGAGGACGACGACAATATATAAGCCCCAATGGCTAACTGGGAGACGCCGAGAGCAGCCACTGCTTTGCTAAGCTGGTAGATGGCCTTCATGGTAGACTGGTTCACCTCTCGGGCTTCAATGCCTAAATCTGACATGTCTTTCTCAACAGTGGGGCCCTCTATTTCCTGGTGTTTCATTGAGTAATGGCTCCTCTGCTGCTGGTCCCACAGATTTCGTAGGCCCGTGGCGGTGGCTGACCTAATTTCCCCCATTTTTCCCCTTCTTTGGTTTTCAATCATTGTCGATGAGTATCTCCAATACCCACCGTTTTCCGGTTTACACCTCCCTATTACTCCCCACATACTCATTCCAACCCGCCTGCTTATCACACTTCTCATCTTTCTTTCTTCTTTCCCTTCTTTTCTCTCTTTACAACTTTTAATTACGGAGTACCCTTTTTTTTTAAGGTTATCATTCACAACCTTTGACGAGGTCAGGAAGAGGGCACGTTATTAAAAGAAATAAGTTGAAATATTGCAAGTAAATGGAAAAATTTGTAATTACATTTTTATAAATACATTTTTTCTGAAATTATTTTTTTATATAATTTTTTTTGAAATTACTCCAATACATTTTTGATCTAAAATTGCTTTCAAAATTCATTTTTGGTCGAACAAAAGTGGAATATTTCAATCCATTTGAACATGTTTTTAAGAGATTTAAAAGTACATTGATTTAAGAACTTCTTAAACATGCTCAAATGGACCGAAATCTTCCACTTTTGTTTGACCAAAAATAAAATTTGGGAGTAAATTTAGATAAAAGTGTTTTAAAAGGGAGTAATTTCAAAAAAAATTATATAAGGGAGTAATTTTAGAAAAAATATATTTATAAGGGACTAATTACAAATTTTTCCTGAGTAAATTAAAAAAATACAACTTGGACATCTTTTATAAGAACGTCAATTCGAATGAAGTTGGGTTAAGATAGTCTTATACAAATACTACTATCTGTATTATTGCCAAGTCATCTATTGAGTGTGAGCTTGCTAATGGCCTTATCGTGTAGTCATTCTATTAGTCTTTATATGTAAGTATATTGAACAAGTCGTATAAGATAATTGAACATGTCATCTCTTAATGGGATTGTCGATAGGTATTTGTTTATTATGAAGATGCTCACTAAATAACGGTGCCCATCAAATAGAGATTCAACTTGAGTAATAAAGTTTACTTAACATAGTTTTAAAATATCATTTTGAATTAGAATTTTCAAAAGTTTCTAATTTTAATTACCTTAACTCCATCGATTTTTGTCTCACCCTGAAAATTATTGTCCCACACCTTAAATCTTGACTTTGCCACTTACAATGGATAGCTTGTGACTAAAAGTGACCATTCAAATGATTATTATGATAATTGATTAAAATTTGGTCACAAAAATGATCATATTTTATTCGTTAATGGTTACAATAAATTATTGAGGACACCTTTTTGCCGTATAGTATCCGTCGTATGCATAAAAAACTCTATCTCTCAATCTCAACATAGACGCTTAGTGAGTAAAGTACGATTAATATAATAACTATTGTGAAAGTTAAGAATGCAATTAAAAAAAATAAAAATAAAAAGACAACGCTCGTCACATTAGAGGCACTCTAAACGAATGTTATAGATGTGGCAATTGGATACGAACTACGAACTTGACGTCCAAACCTCATTTGGTTGTAAACACAAAGCATCACAAATTTGTAACAATGGCCCTAGAAGATAAGTTGGTGAAAGGTATAGATATCAAAAAGATGTATTTGTATTTCTTACTAGTAAATATGAAGCAACATTTTCCCAGTTCGGTGAGACGTTCATTCTCTAACTTAACCTACCGATCAGGTGGTTCTCGAGAAACTTCTTTAGCTTTTAACTGCTAGTTCCTTAAGCCACAATAGAGACAAGACGACTCATCTCCAAACACAGATACACTGAGGCGTCTGCGCTAAGAAGTTGGCGGAGTAAAATCTAATGTAATGTAAAACTCAATATCCATGAATTCCTTGGTACATTTCCAGGGCCAAGGATCAAAATCACCAACACGAGAGCAAAATACCATGTTCAAATAAAACTTGATACAGTCAAAGAACTTCGAGAATGTCAACACTAAACATGAAGATGCAAATACAACTACGCTCATTCATCTTCTTGGCTGCGGAGCCTGGCAAGCTTGTTGGTCACAACAACATCAAGTTGGGCAGCACGTTCCACTATCTCCTT
>JAUEKU010013081.1:0-14828 GCA_032274805.1 Gypsophila paniculata | reverse complement strand
CAAGTTGGTTGGGAAGTACTTCAATCAGGGATAGTATTCCGTCATACAAACTCCTATGTTCCTAAGTTCCAAAATTAGACTCCGATGTCACAACAAGAGGAATTTAGGAATTTGGGAACTTTGAACTTTGGATGACGACTCTTAACTTCAAGCTAGGATAGTACACCATCAGACCGATTCTATAAAGCACATTTCTTGCTTTCTTCATCAAATACCGCTCTTTTCTTCTACGGGCACCTCAACCTCTAAAAATTGACTAAAAATTTCCAAACACAACATTCGGTCCCTCAATGTCAGAAGTCTTCTACATTCCATTACCCTGGCTGAATTCAGTCAAACTCGTATTTTATCAGAATAACCACAACATCATAACTTGTCCTTAGCTATTGCAATAAACGCAAGCATAAAAAACCTTCCTATTACAATTTCTAGGTCGTATCTTCCCACCACACCTAATTTAGTTATACTCTCTCCGGTCCAACTAATTCTTATCATTTTCCTTATTCACAATGTCTCTTGTGAGACCATTGCATACAACGGTCTTCTGATTGGTTTAATGATAGCAGTTAATGAGGTGTAAACCAATCAGAAGATGGTACAACGGTCTCACACGAGACTAACTCTTCCTTATTGCTTCCATTCCCGTTTTACATTTCCTTTTGGAGTAAACCGTTCACTCATTAAATTCAAATTAGAGGTTAGCCTCGCCCACTTGCATAACCTCTCCTAAAAAAAAAGTAAACGTTAACAATCGGTTGGATCACAGAAATACTTGACAAAGGAGTTTCAGTAAAGAGAAAGAGAGAGAGAGAAAAAGAAGACCTTTTCAGTGTGGGATTGATAGAGAGAGTTGATTTTAGACTGAGGGATGATGCCTTCGTGGTATGAAAAATCATCTTCTTCCTCGCTACTCTCCATTTTTGTCTTGTCTTGTCTTGTTTCTCTCACTGTCTCAGTGTGTAACGCTAAAGAAATCAGCACTTCCTCCACCTCACCTCACCTCACCTCACCTGTGTTTGCTCACTTGCTGCTGTCTGTTGCTGGCTAACTCCTGTTAAGGAAGTTTATTCTGTGTTGTGTTGTGTTGTGTTGTGTTGCTCAAATGCTCAATTACCTCCTCCTATCTTGGCTTCCTTGCTTTTTCCTTTTGTTTTTGTTTTTGTTTTTTCGTTTTTTTTTTTTTTTTTTTTTTTTTAATTCTCATTTGTTGCCCCTATTTTCACATAGTCCGACATCCAATTATGACTAATTTATGACTTCTAATACTTATAAAATAATAACTAAATTATTATTTCTAATAAATTATGACTTCCTAATATTTTACATAAATAAAGATAAATAATTTATTTCATTTAAAATAATTTTTTTTAATTTTTTTCTAAAATAAATAAAAACAATAGTTAAAACAATTAAAATTAATCACAAAAATCCCAAAAAAGTTAAACAAAAAATAGAATTAAAAAAAAATTAAACCTTTCAAAAATAGTAAAAAAAATAAACAAAATATCTCTCCAAATAATTTAAAAAAAAAATTAACAAAATACCTCCCAAAATAGTAAAAAAAATAATTAAACAAAATACCTTCCAAAATAATTAAAAAAATAAAATCAAACACAAAACGCTAAACCCTAAACCCACTCCCCCTCCCCTTCCCCTCTCCAACCCCCAGCACCCTGAGCACCCACCACCGCCCTCGCCGTTCTCCGCCACAACCACCACCGCTTCCTTCGTCGTCACTCACCCCGCCGCCGCCCACCTTTGTCGCTCCGATAACTATTTAAATTTTAATAACTTAAATAAAACAAAAAATGTGAAAAAAAAATAAATAAAACATAATAATCAACGAATTATAATAATTAGTAACTAAACATGATTTTTAATGGAATCGAAAGTTAACATAGCAAAATAATTGTGTTTCAAATTGATTGAATTTATGTTAATAAATTAGGAGTATCAATTTTTGTTCAGGGGTTTAATTAGGGGTAAGGAGTAAATTTGTCCACAGAAAAAATTGAAAATAAAAATCCGGACTAAATCGAGTAAAGTTAGGACTGCAAAGATTAAGTTCGTTTTGACAAAGTGAACTATCAGTGGTACCAATTTTCAATTTTCTCTTCTAATTTATTACTTCTTTATTCCCTCCCTCAACAATTTCTCGCATGAATCGAAGATAATAATGATTGTGTTCCATATTTTATTTATCATGCGAGTACATATTCATCTCCCTTGATTAACACTTTTCTTATGTGACTACCTTCAAAACAAATTTATTGTCAACTCGATACTACTATTCGATTCTCCTTTTGCGAACTAAGAGTTTTTCTTCGTGAATCCACTAAGATGATTATTTGTTGATCTTAAAAATACCATATTTCTCAAATTATTATAAACTAAAAATAAAATGTGAATAAGCAACTATAGTCATAATATTCAATTTGCAGTGGCAAGATGTTTTGCAACAACCAACTCACAAAAATTCTTATGTAAGAAAACACATGTCTCTAAAACAATAATTAAGGTTGCACGACTATGATGGAAAAAGATGTATCTTTGTATGTCTTCAATCATAAAAAAAAAGAAAAATTACAATAAGTTGTGAAAATTGGGAGTAAATGATACAATAATACAAAATTACTTAGAAGGGTGAGCACAACCATATATAAGATACGAATACGATATGATATTTGTATATCAGTTGAAAGCATTTATATGAATTTTTCAAATATACGATTTTTGTATATCCGAATATGACTTAAGTTCTCGTGAGTTGTGTGTAGTATGGGTGAGCAAATCGTATATATGATACAAATACGAATATATGATATGATCTTTACTGCTTGTAAGTGTGTAGTTTACTATTTCCGTTTTTTTCCTAAATCGGGTCAAAATCGTATGTACGAATTTCAAAAATATTGATATGAATACGATACGAATTTAGAGAAAATTTTAGTGGAAAAAAAAATCATATAGGATACATCGTACGATTTTAGCACAAATTTTTGCATATTGAAAACAATATACCATATTCTATCCGTATATAAAGACCGCATCGTATATTTTTGCTCATACATACACTTATTTCCTTCGATTCGCTAAAATATACATTACTTTCTAAGTTGAGGTCTTTTATCTCATCTCCAATCTCATTAAATTTTTCTTTTGAAACATGATAAATCCAATATCCATCATTAATGTTTATCATGAAATTGATTATGTGTCAAAATAACAACAACGTAACGACGACGACAACAACAGTAGCAGCAGTAGCAGAAGAAACAGCAACAACAACAACAACAACAACAACAACAACAACAACAATAATAATAAGGAATAATAATAATACTCGCTCTATTCAACTCCAACTTGTGCAATACACTTTTTGGCACTATTCGGTCAACTATGGAATCTTTGAAATTCCTTACATTTTATACGAGAAAATATAGTTATTCGATATATTGTTTGATTCGTCTTTATGAGTACAATAAAAATATTAAATTTTTATAATTTTTAATAATGTGAAACTATATATATTGTCGTCCCAACATTTGGCTTGCCAAACGTGAAAAACTTAATGCACAAGTTGAAGTTGAATGAAAGGAGTAATATGGTGGGACATGAGATGAGATACAAAAGTGGGACATGTGATTTACACTCATATTTTCTCATTAGGCGGTTTCTTTCAGAATGTTACCTTTTATTTTAGGTTTTATAAATGAACTCACTTGCAAATCGTATTTCCATCTTTTGGTATTTATAAAAAATTATGGACCTATGGTTTTATTTTACTTTTTTATTGACTTATAAAATCTTGTGTCACCTTGAAAAATTGAAAATTTCACAAAATTGGACGGAATATACCACTCATTTATAAAAACTGATTGCCAAATTGTAGCGCAACATATATGAATTTTACATTTGTTTTTACTTGTCTTATGAAAATATCATTTGATTACATGACGTTTGGTTGGCAATTATTTTTCATACTAAGTAATTAGATTACTAGGTAAGAGGGGTATTGTTTGTGACATAGTTAAGTCTTGTCCTTTTGAATTTGATTTCAATTTATTTTAGATTAGTTACTTAGGCTTTGTTTGGATACAAAAAATGGAGAGAAATGAAGGGGAGGGGGAATGAGGGAAGAGAAAGGGATGGAAGGGGAGGGGAGCTTTGATCATTTTCCCTCCAAATCTCTCCTCTTTTGGAGGGATTTGATTTGTCTTGGAGGAAGAAAAATGAATCCCTCCCCCTCCAAATCCACCCCCTCTAAAATGCTAACCAAACAATGGAAATTGGACCACTTCCTCTCCCTTCCCTCCCCTTCCCTCCAAATCTCTCTATCCAAACACACCCTAAGGTTAAACGTGGATCAAAATTTTTAGGGGCGGGCTAGTAATGTTATAGATAGAGTAGTAATTTGAATCAACTCAAAAGTTCAGACTAAAGTTGATATAGTCGCTTCATTACTAAGTACTTCATATTTGCTTGTGACTTTACCAGACGTAGGGAAGACAATAATTGAGATGGTCTTAGAGCAGGATATGTTTACTTTTTTGGTTTTGATTTTTTTGGGGGGAAATTTGTTTGGGGTGTAGGTGTAGAGAGAAACAGAGGAAAGAGTCGTCGAGTTTACAGACGGTGAACCGGAAGCTGTCGGCCATGAATAAGTTGTTGATGGAGGAGAATGAGCGGCTCCAAAAGCAGGTTTCGCAGTTGGTTAACGAAAATGGCTTTATGAGACAACATCTTCACACTGTACGCTTCTTTTACTTAGCGTGTTTGCTCATTCTTTTGCTATAATTGTCGGAATTAGCAATGTTGTTAATTTAGATAGGTTGGTTTGTTAAAATGTAGCAAGTGCTCCCACGATCTATCCCTTTTTTACGTTTTTCTTTTTTGTGACGACGTTTCCTTTTTAGGTGAACTTTTTGTACCAAAATTCAAATGAAAGACTAATTTTCACCATTTGCATGTGTCATCTTAAAAACCGATACGAAGGCAAAATTTATGGGTTGGACATGTTTTGTTTCTACTTGTTTGGTTTGAATAAGTTGAATTATCGTGTTTTTAGTTAATTTTAGCAATTTAGGTTGAAATTCTGTGCTTTTTTGGTGGTTTTATTGTGGTTAATGTTTCCTCACAGGTGATGTGGGGTCCTGTGGTTATGATACTACAAATGTATAGATGGTCAATTTAATGAATGTTGTGCATTTGTAAATTTCTATCTGTACTTTGTTATTAATGAAGGCTGAATATTTTGATTGTACTGTGTTTTCAATGAAGGCTGAACATCTATGGTCCATTGAATTTGTCTGGTGGGCTGTCCGTGTTTGATATTCCATTGTATCGGGTAGACAAGAGGAAACATATTCTTGTTTTTAGAGAAATGTGAATGTGGATCACTGAAATTGACCTGTTTTATCGTCATAAAAGGGGTTTTTGTATGTTTTGGTAATTTCCAGGCACCAACTGTGGCCACTGATGGAAGCTGTGAGTCTGTGGTCACTACTTCTCAGCATTCTCGTAGAGACCCCAATAGCCCTGCTGGGTAAGTTTATGAGCACTGCATCCTTTTCTGGTCCATCTATGTGCATATCCTTCCCCCCACCCACGCCCACACGTTTCCATGTGGGTAGAAAATGCTTTGTGTATCCGTGTGAGCGATATGGACCATTGTTTTTGATGCATACTTCCTTTCGTTCTTGTTGCCAGACTCCTGACTCTTGCAGAGGAGACCTTAGCAGAGTTCCTTTCAAAGGCGACAGGAACTGCTGTTGATTGGGTGCAGATGCCTGGGATGAAGGTTCTAATTCTATTATCGAAATCTTATTCACGTAATTTCATATTATTTGTGATAATGTTTCCAGCCTTCATGCGTATAACTATTAGTTTTGTTGTTCTCTTAAATTTCACAGCCTGGTCCGGATGCGGTTGGGATATTTGCCATTTCACGTAGATGTAGTGGAGTGGCAGCCCGAGCCTGTGGTTTGGTTAGTTTAGAGCCGTCTAAGGTAATTTGATTGAGAAATCTTTTTGTGATTTGTCGTTGTGTCTGCCTAAGCTAGCATCATCTGGCCGCATAAGTAAATTATTGATGAGTAATTCCAGTGTTTGATCTGTTTTCCAGATTGCAGAAATCCTTAAAGATCGTCCTTCTTGGTTTCGTGAATGCCGGAGCCTTGAAGTGTTTACTGTCATTCCTGCTGGAACGGGAGGTACACTTGAAGTTATTTATACGCAGGTAAGATTTTAGTGATCTATATTTTCTCATTGCCGAGCTCATCTAGCCGAGTAACTTATACTGAATTTTTTTTTTTGCTAGATATATGCACCCACTACACTGGCACCTGCACGAGATTTTTGGACATTGCGATATACCACCACTTTGGAGAACGGCAGTATAGTGGTATGTCCATCCGATGGTACATCTTAATAAAAAAAATACAATTGACAGAAGTTCTTTTCCAACCTGTGTATCAGTCATTTGTATAGTTCATCTGTAATTTTATTGACCTTAAGCTATTAATTTCTGCTTAATTAAATTCATTGTTCATTGCATCTAGGTATGTGAGAGATCTCTCTCTGGTTCTGGACCCAATACCACTGCTCCTCAGTTTATTAGAGCTGAAATGCTCCCAAGTGGCTATCTCATTCGGCCCAGCGAAGGTGGTGGTTCAATTGTCCACATAGTTGACCACCTCAACCTCGAGGTTTGCTGTGTTTTTTATTTTTTATTTTTTTTTTGTCTTTTTTTAGTCTTTTATTTTTGTTTGTTTGTATGTTTGTTTGTTTTCGCTTCCTAAAGGTCATATCACGTCAAGGAGGCTCATAAATTGTCAATTGTAGGCATGGAGTGTACCAGAGGTGCTGCGGCCATTATATCAATCATCAAAAGTCGTGGCTCAAAAAATGACAATAGCAGTAAGTTTTCATACGTGCTTCCTATCTTCCACCGGATATACTGTTATTGCTCCAGATTTAATTTAGGAAAAAATTGCCGATACCACGGAGACATTAGAGGCGTATGAACAATGATAACTAATTGTGCTCTCTTGTTGAAGGCTTTGCACTATATCCGGCAAATTGCGCAAGAGGCAAGTGGGGAGGTAGTGTATGGCTTGGGTAGGCAGCCAGCACTTTTACGAACATTCGGTCAAAGACTGAGCAGGTATCTTTGTACTTCTGATAATGGTTCGCCTGTTGCTTTAGAGTTGGTTTTCAAGTTTTTGATACCCTACAAATTGGCCTGATTAAATATGGATATTGTAAAAGATGGGCTAATTTAATCGTCGTTTACTACCACACGATTTTCTTTTCTTTTTTAATTATTTGTCACTGTTGGCTATCTGTAGAGGATTCAACGAGGCAGTCAATGGATTCAGTGATGATGGTTGGACATTGCTGAACTGTGATGGTGCTGAAGACGTGATAATTGCATGTAATTCGGCCAAGACTTTCATGGCCTCTATAAATTGTGCTAATTCACTTCCGTTGGTTGGTGGAGTGTTGTGTGCAAAGGCATCTATGCTACTCCAGGTAAATATATTCGAGTTTCAGTGTCAAAGCAGAGGGTTTGCTGGTTGCTATAAAAATGCTTGTTATGAACATGTTCCCGGAACAGATCTGTGGAAACTGTCTGATTTGATGTACAAATCTGTATTTTTTTCCACAGATTTTTTTTCAATATACAATCTGAACTCTTAAGTGCAACAGGCATCATCAATATCATGCGAACCTCGTAATTCCCATATACCTCACCATGAAGCTGTCCTTTTTTGTGCACCAATAGAAATTTAGGCATGTATGATTCGGATTTCACAAGCTTTTGTATAATTTGTCAGTTAATTTTGACATTTTCTGGATAAACTTCATGTGCAGAATGTACCTCCTGCTGTACTGGTTCGATTCTTAAGAGAGCATCGCTCTGAGTGGGCTGACTTCAGCATTGATGCATATTCTGCTGCAGCTTTGAAGGCAAACACTGGTGCATTTCCTGGAATGCGGGCCACGAGATTTAGTGGAAGTCAAATTATCATGCCCCTGGGTCATACAATTGAGCGTGAAGAAGTAAGCTTCTGCATTCTGTTTATGCTGTGATCTTTTAGGTAAAATCCTTTCCTGCAATTGTAACATTGTAGTGCTATAACAGTTACGTCGGAGGCTGTAACTAGATAATGGTCTCGCGATTCTACTTTAGTTCTAACAAATTTGAATTTAAAACTACTTAGTTGGGGAAGTATGGGTGGCATCATGAAAATGTATAAAATTTAGGACTTGTTTGGTTGGAGGGGTTTGGAGAAAAATGGAGGGAAAAGAAAGGAAATAGAGGGATTCATTTTCCTTTTTGAAAGCCAAATTAAAATATTTCAAACGTTTGACGTCTTGAAAAGGAAAACAATATACCTTTTAACCCCCAGGCATTCCTTTTCTCTCCGTTCACCTCATCTTCACCCCACTCCCCTCCCCTCCCCTCCTAATGTATCATGGGATGATGAATCTTTGTTGGTGTCTGCCGTTTAAATTATTGATAATCTATGTGTAAACATGTAATTGTTGTTATTCTCTGGTCATAATGTGCTCCTGTGAGGCAAACTAATATTTTGGCATGCTAGATGCTGGAGGTAATACGGTTGGAAGGCCATTCTCTTACCGCAGAAGATGCTTATATGTCTAGAGATATTCATCTCTTACAGGTATACTCTTATCTCTGGAAGTTGCGTTTTTCGGATTTGGATAGAACTGTTACTCCATGACCTATAAGCTCATTGTAGGTGCTTGAAAACAAGTAAACTGGCCTTTTTATTCCAATTTTATGTTTGTTTTCTGAGGGAAGTTGTAACAGGAAGCAAAACATTTATAAGCTTTCTCTAGTTTGAATGACCACTCGATATTTATTGACCCCAAGCCACTGCAGGTTTAAGCTACAATTGGTCATATATTTCAGTATCAGATTTTTTTTTTGTTCGATCTGTTTCTTACCTTTTTGTCTCACCCTAAAACCAAGTCTTCTCTAGGTATTCATATTTCATACCTCTGCTCTACTTTTTCGATGTTATCGGTTCTTCAAATCTTAAAATTTTATGCGCTGACAGATATGCAGGGGTATTGATGAGTATGCAGTAGGAGCCTGCTCGGAACTTGTTTTTGCCCCAATAGATGAAATGTTTCCTGATGATGGTCCATTACTGTCTTCTGGGTTCCGTATCATTCCATTGGATTCAAAACCAGTAAGCTTTACTTACTATGTCGCTGTTTACATTCTGAAACACCAGACACTCTAATGAGAATGCTAAGCCACAGGTATAAATTTGAATGGCCTAATGACTTACGGAATACTAAAAGATTAGGGGGTTCGATTTTGCTATTTCTTGTTTATAAATACTACTCGATATTTTTCGTCCATCCATCCCTTTTGCTTAGCTTTCAGTATTGGCTTGATAAATCTGTCATAGAAACTAATTTTATGATGTTAACGTTAATCTATTGCTCCCTCCATTCCATATACTTGTTTATGTTTGCTACTATGGTTTTGGATTAGAGTCTAGGTCTAGGAGAGGCAGTGAGGCACATGCGAGTGGGTTTAGGAGACTTAAGCTAGAACATTACTACTATACGTTTATAAATTATACTCGTTTTATATATGTTCGGGGTTAACATCATGACATATAAGTTGGTTTCTGAAAAAACTTAAGTTTATTATTGTCATTTGTTATGATCAATACTTCCCAAAAACATACACATGAACACTCAAATTGAACTGTGTGATGGAAAACATGAACCATTATATACGAGTACTATGGAAGGAATGTTTTTCATGATTCATACAAACTGTTTTTATCTATTGATCATGGACCCACGACTGGACTATTTGACACAGGACAATGCATCAAACCGAACACTGGACCTAACTTCGAGCCTTGAAGTGGGTCCATCGACAAACCAGGGAGCTTCCGATGGGACAATTTCTGGTACTACTCGCTCTGTCTTGACTATCGCCTTTCAGCTACCATTCGAGAGCAGCCTGCAGGAAAATGTTGCAACAATGGCGCGCCAATATGTTCGAAGTGTGATTTCTTCTGTCCAAAGGGTTGCTATGGCCATAACCCCTTCAGGATTAACTCCTACAGTTGCGCCGAAATTGCCTCCAGGTTCTCCCGAGGCGTTAACTTTGGCTCATTGGATTTGTCAAAGTTATAGGTACATCATCCTAATTGGGGAAAGACTTGCCTTTTGTCTGGTTACAAGTTGAGAAGGACGGTAAGGATAGGGAAGGGAGCCATTTTTCTTCTAAATTTTTCATAGGTTGGAAGTTATAAAGCTTGGAGGGAGTCGATTTCCTCCATTCCGTTCCCTCCATTTTCTTCCAACCCAAAATACTATCAGAACACCGAAAATTGTCCCCCTCCCTTTTTCTATCTGTCTCGTCCCTTCCTCGATATTCTTGTCCTAACAGGTTCTTTCTCGTGCCTATCTTGTTTTTTGTTTTTTATTGCTTCCTTTTTTTCCCTGCAGCTGCCATGTGGGAACAGAGTTGCTTCAAACATCGTCTGCCACTGATGAAACAGTTCTGAAGCATTTTTGGCATCACCAGGATGCCATTTTGTGCTGTTCATTGAAGGTATGATATAAATATCATTGAAGAGTCTTCTAATTCAATAGTGCTGTGTAATTAAACTAAATTCAAATTTGGTCTTTACGTTTCATTATTGGTGACTTGAGATCATAACCAAAACTTCCTCAAATTACTAAGTAATGTTTATAACTTCTTGAGCTTCGTAATGTTTTTAGTTTGCACTCTATATCATGTAGTTAGTTTATGTGAGATGCATATTAATATCTTGTTTACTGTTTGCTTTCACACATCATATAGGTTACCAAAGCGATTAGTTATTTGAAATCCATGTCCCCAAAATAGAAACCATATCAGATCTTAGGTCACTATAGCGGAGTTGAACAAAAGCTCAAGATACCAAGCGTCAATATTTCATCATTGTTTTGATGGAACTTTCCCAATAACCCTCCTCTTTTTTCAATTGGTGTTGGACTCGGGAATAATGTCATGGTTGGTGACTGATGGCCAAAGAACATGCGTGATTATAGTCTGGCAAAGGCAAACCTCATCATACCAAAACATGACGAGTACCTCGTAATTAAAGCTGCTGCAATAGAAATTCTCCACTAGTCTACTAACATTGTATTTGATTTGCAGGCTCTGCCAGTTCTCATCTTTGCAAACCAAGCAGGGCTCGATATGCTGGAGACAACTCTAGTGGCTCTACAAGACGTTTCCTTGGATAAAATATTTGACAATTCAGGGCAGAAAACATTGTGCGCCGAATTTCCCAAGATAATGCAGCAGGTAATATTCGAGTAAAGTTCCTGTGTTTATAAGTTAAGCTTCTTAATTTGCCGGAAGTCTAAAATCCGTTTTTGTTTCTAGGGATTTGCTTACTTGCCTGGCGGGATCTGCATGTCAACAATGGGCCGTCATGTCTCATTCGACCAGGCGATTGCATGGAAAGTCTTTGCTGCAGACGAGACCACCGTCCATTGTCTCGCTTTCACATTTGTCAACTGGTCTTTTGTGTGAAACCATCACCCTCCGTAAGACCACTCCATTTGAAAGGACCTCTTTGCGTCTTTTGGCAGTAATGGGCTGAAGGAATGCACCCATACGGGTTTATAATTTAAATCCGGTTCTTTTTGGCAATCTGTAACTTGTAGTAACATACTAACATTCCTACTTCTGAATCATTAAATTATTTTGAGACTATCGAAGTGAAGATATCACAATGATCCTTAATGTTGCATACTTGGATTGTTGACAATTGACAAGTTTATGAAATCTAGTAGAGCTAGGCCGCGCTTAATTGGCCCGGTGTGTAATTATATGATTCAATTGACGTGTTTGCCAAAAGCTAACCTAACCTAGATCCGACTCAATTGTCTTGTGTGCCATGGCCCGACACTTAACCAACTTGAATGACTCGTTTATGCTAACAGTTTTCGCCTGACGGTGACATGGTGTTATTAGTACACTGCTTTAACCTTGGAAATTGGGTGTCGGATGGATTGTAATATGGGCCGTTGGCATTGATATGCCCTGGTGATGTAAGAGAAAGTGCAGGTGTGAAAGACTGGTCAATCATACATTTACTATGTGCTATTTACACAGTTAAGTCTGAACTATTTGCAGTTGTATGCATGATTTACTGTGGCTATAAAAGTTGATTTACCACAATTTTGTCTCTCTTGTCAATCGTTAACACAGTTGTCTTTTTCAGATTAGCATTAAGTGGTGTAGGCTCACAGTTGGGCCCTAAACTCATGCATCTAGGTTAAACCATGTAGCCTAGTCTAGACTTTGGTGTGATGGTCATTTGGGTCAAGGTTAGGCCGAGTTGTTTTCGGAGGGTCATTTTGGATTAAAAGTTATCGAGTAATTTTCGGGCTGGGTTGTTTCGGGTTGGGTTTCTTCGGATTGTTTTGGTGATTTCGGGTAAACATTGTGTCAAATTAGTCATTTTCAGCATTTAATAGTCGGATCAAGTTTTGGTTAGATCATTTTGGGGTTAGGTCTTTTGGATTTTATCGAGTTATTTTTGGTTTCTTTTGGGCCGCTTTTTGTGTCACAAGTTAGCTTTATCGAATTGTGTCATTTGAATTGGAGCAGTTTTGTCGGGTCCAAACTAATCTATGTGAAATTAGTAGAACCTTATAATCCTAAAATTTTCCAAGAAGTGAGACCCATTAAGTTATTAGATATGATCTTAAATTCTTCGGAATTTTGTAATTCTTTTCATTCACATAACGGTATGATTTAATTTTAGCGATAGATACTTTTTGTCGATTTAAAAAAATGGGCTTCATTAATAGTAATTCGTACAACATCTAAAAAATACATCAAAATTAATCGAATACATAGATATGGAAATTAAATTGTAAAAAATCATCCTCATATATTGTAAATAGTTCAACCAGTGGCGTAGCCAGCCCAAGTATCAAGTGGGTTCAAACTTATACTAGAAGAAAGTGGGGTAAAAATTATATAATGGGGAAAAATGCACTCTAGGAGATTTGAACTTGAGTTTTGTGTGAAAAAAATTGACCATAAAGCCACTAGTCCAATTGCACTTGAGTAATAATTTGTCGCTGAAATATTGAATTTTGAGAAACCTGTGGGGTTAGCCGACCCCATAACTGTGTACATCCCTCCGCCACTGAGTTCAACACCCGTGCAAAGTTGCATGGGCATGTAAATTCTTTCAATAATTTATTAGAAGAAAAATTGGATCAATCATTTTGATATACCATTAAGTAATAGGTGATGAAATAATCTATAATTGAATATATATTTTACTCACAAATAATTTAAAGTTAATGTGATCGAAAAATAAGGAAGTCATCAAATATTAACCCATATAAATCTTCACGTTTTATGTCTATGAAAAAAATAGTGTATTTTTATAATAGTTAGTAGCAATGACCATGGGTAGTGCAATTCAAATTTTATAAAACTTAGATTCAAACTCAAATACAATTGTTGTTTTTGGAATGGAAGTAGTACGAAATCAAATGGGTTTATTTTAGGGTCATGCTCTTTTCAATACGAGATTTACTCTATCCTATACAAAATTGACGGCTATACCCCTCCCATTTTTTACTCTATAATTTTTCAACACTAATCTTTCTCTATTTTCTAAATCCCATACAACCATCCACCACTACCTTCAACCACCTCCGATCACCTAGCCATCGCCGTTAACAACACCCGATCCGTCGGATTAAAAAAAATATAATTAATTATTAAAAAAAATCAAATGATTGATTAAAAAAAAAAGAAAAAAAAAGAAAAAGACCCCTGGGAACAACTTACAATAGTTACGCTTACAACTTACAACCCCGCCTACTACCCCTTCCACCACCGCTAGACACGACCGTCAGCAATCATTCCTTATTTGTAACCGATTTGTCGTCAACCCCTTCTAAAGCCCTAATTTAATTTCAGATAAAGAAAAAATTAAATTTAATTATTTAAGAAACATCAAACGAATAAACAAACTATAAAAACGTCATTATCACTTGTTTAATGGCGAAATTAAGATTCATAATTAATCAATTTAATATTGTTTATCGATTAATTGGAAAAGAGAATAAGGGAAGCAAGATGAAGAGAAAAATTATAGAGGATTTTAGAAAAGGGCAATGGTGGGAAAAAAATGAACAAAGAATATAGGATGGAGTAAATAGCGTATATGAAAGAGCAAGTACGTTATTTTATTGGCCCGAGTCTAGATTATTTGTATTTTCTTATGTATAGTCTGACCAATACATAAGGAGCCCAAAATTTTGAGGTGCTCGTATACAGTTAGCTCCATTAATCATGCTGATTTATCTTAGCCCCAAACGCGTTGGAGCACGTGAATAAAATTCATTGTTTCATGGTATGAAATAGTAATACTATAATAGTATTGTGATATAAATTGGTGAATGAATGTAACAATTCAATTTTAAATAATCTATTTTCTGAATAGTAGTACAACTTTGTGAATATTATTACGTATGAAATAGTAATATTTTCTTATGTATAGTCTAACAATTTTTTGTGAATATTACTCGTATGAAATAGTAGTATAATTTTGTGAATATTATTACGTATGTGAAATAATCTATTCTAGGAATATTTTGGTGCGTATTTTATTTACACAAATTCTAATTTTGGAATGTAATATTATCCAGAGAATAATCTTGAAGATACAAAGATATGATATATGATGTTGATATTCTAATTTTAGAATGTAATATTATGAAGGGACTAATCTTAAAGAATA
>JAUEKU010012862.1:0-10383 GCA_032274805.1 Gypsophila paniculata | reverse complement strand
TTTCTTTTCGGTTTTTGGTGAGAATTTGACCGTAGGAATCTGATTTCTCTACTTTAGGTGGTCTATATCTTGGATCAGGTTCGGGCCTTAGAGGTTGAACTGCTTCAACGCATTCAGGAACAAGGCCTTGACATTGTCCCTAGGATTCTCATTGTAAGTTTCTGCGCATTTTCCAGCGTTGTCTGCTGGGGGATTTTGGGTTGAGCCGATTTCGGCTCCACTGAAGTTCCGGCTTGATCAGACTGTTTAGTTTAGAACAGGACAGTTTTGTCAGGTCTAGTTATACTCATAGTCTGATGTATCCATGCTCACTGTCATTACAGGTCACTCGTCTGCTACCTGATGCGGTAGGAACCACCTGCGGGCAGCGCCTTGAGAGAGTTTCGGGCACAAATCACTCTTATATTATCCGAGTTCCCTTCAGAAAAAAAAACGGCATTCTCCGGAAATGGATATCACGCTTCGAAGTCTGGCCTTACCTTCACACTTTCTCTGAGGTCACATAAAATAACCTGCCATTTTACGCTAATAAGAAGTATCTTTGACGATGTTTTTCTCATTCTGACCATCAATAGATCTTACTACTATTTTTTTTGTGTTGTAGGATGTGGCTGATGAACTTTTCAAGGAGCTTCAAACCAAACCGGATTTAATCATCGGAAATTACAGTGACGGAAACATTGTTGCCTCACTACTGGCTCATAAACTAGGAGTTACCCAGGTACACTAGTGAACGTCCCCCCTTAACTTTAACCCCTTTCATTGAAAATACGAGTATCTACAGCGTGTGCTTCTTTTCTGGTTTTACAGTGTACTATTGCTCATGCACTAGAGAAGACTAAGTACCCGAATTCTGACGTATACTGGAAGAACTTTGAGAAATACCACTTTTCATGCCAGTTCACAGCTGACCTTATAGCCATGAACCTCACTGACTTCATAATCACAAGCACTTTCCAAGAAATTGCTGGAGAGTAATGTTCTTCTCTGACGATCCTCGATTAAATTTCATCAATGTTATTCAGTGGGCTTCTAACGATTCTTTCATGTTGTATGTCTCCACAGCAAGGAGACTGTTGGACAGTATGAATCTCACATGGCATTCACTCTTCCTGGCATGTATCGAGTCGTTAATGGAATCAATGTTTTTGATCCCAAATTCAACATCGTCTCACCAGGCGCAGATATGTCTGTCTATTTCCCCTACACTGAGAAGGAGAGGAGACTCACCCACATGCTGCCTGAAATCGAAGAACTGCTATTCAGCCCTGTTGAGAATGAAGAGCACCTGTAAATTTCTTCAGCTTTCGATAGTCATTTTTCTATATCTTCTTGTCTGTAATTAGACGCAAAGGTGGTAGCAAACGGGGTCATTTGGGTCAATGGCTACAGGGAGGGTTGACTGAGTAAACTTTGTGTTGTTTCGGGTCATGGCTATCAAATTTGTTACAAATGACTGAGTCGGGTGTTTTCAAATCAAGTCCACTGGATCAATAATAGCTCCAGTTAGGTTGCGGGTCAGTTTTGTTAGGTTTACACGAATGTCAGTATAATAAATGGTGGAGGATTCAAACCTAAGGGCCCAATGTACTCAGTATCTCCATCTTAATCAGACAATTTTTTTTTTTTTTTTGGTGCTCTTAATCAGACAATTTTATGCAGGGGTGTACTCAAGGACCGTAACAAGCCAATCATATTTTCAATGGCAAGACTCGACAAAGTGAAGAACATGACAGGACTTGTCGAGTGGTATGGCAAGAACAAGAGGCTCCGCCAACTGGTAAACCTTGTGGTAGTGGCTGGAGACAGAAGAAAGGAGTCCAAGGACAACGAGGAACGCGCGGAGCTGACAAAGATGTACAAACTCATAGAAACCTATGACCTAAACGGACAGTTTAGGTGGATTTCTGCGCAGATGAACAGAGTCAGAAACGGTGAACTTTACAGGTATATTGCTGATACAAAGGGAGCATTTGTTCAGCCTGCTTTCTATGAGGCTTTCGGGTTAACTGTTGTCGAATCAATGACTTGCGGCCTGCCTACTTTTGCGACCTGTAATGGCGGTCCAGCTGAAATCATAGTTCATGGAAAGTCTGGCTTCCACATTGATCCGTACCAAGGTGATAAAGCAGCTCAACAACTTGTTCAGTTCTTTGAGAAATGTCAGAGTGATGCTACTCACTGGGAAACCATCTCTAAAGGCGGCCTGCAAAGAATCAACGAGAAGTAAGCGTGGATTTTACATTGACGTCAAAGTTTCTTTCGTACTAACTTCTTGATGAATACTTCTTATTTCTCTACTTGCAGATATACATGGCAAATATACTCGGAGAAGTTGCTTACACTTGCTGGGGTTTACGGGTTCTGGAATCACGCTTCAAAACCCGACAAAAGCATGACTAATCGTTACATTGAGATGTTCATGGCCCTTGGTTTTACTAAACTGGTCAGTTGACACTTGACCCTCGACAGTCATCCTGTCTCGTCTAGAAATTTACAGTTAATAGCACTGATGCTTTTCAACTATCCTGTGACTGATGTTTGCTGTTTTCCGGGTGTTCTTTGCAGGCAGAATCAGTACCTCTGGCGGAAGACGAATGAAGGGAAAAGAACCGCAATCTCTGATTCATAGTTGTGCTGTTGCATCACTCTTTTCTAAAGTAGCTCCATTGTTTTCAGATTCAATTCCGAACACATGAATAAAATCCTTTGCATTGTTAGACATGATCAAAGTTAGTGTCATTCTACTTTCTGTGCTCGGATATTCAATTTAGTGACGTTCTGCAACCACCAACACCACCACCACCAATCGCCATATACCATAACGTTATGAGTGAAAACTGTTTCAGGGTCTCCTACCACGTGTCATTATTTGAAACCGTCAACAACAAAAAGTAAAACAAAGCAATTCCGTCCATTAAAGCAATCTATAGGTATGAGTACAGCCTCACATCCAATAGTTAAAAAAAAAGCATGAATAAAAATTCCCGTGTTTTTTCGTTGGCAACCAAACGACTACTAAGTTAAGCAGATGTCCAACAAGAGATGGCGTACAAAATCCTTCCTTTCCATCCTTGCAGCAACCAATCACTATTGACATACATCACAAAATCCTTGTGGTAATGTCTTTTGACAGCAGCATTAACCCTGTTGATGACTTGATCATCCAGCATCAACTTCCTGAACCCCGCTCGTTGAATTCGACCTTGCCACTGCCTATATGTCTCGGGGCGTTCGATCCTCTCCACACCTTCACACGCTATGACATTCAAAGCATCCAACCCATACAAATGGCTCTCTCCCAACAACCTCTCTTCACTTTCTCGAGGTACAGTCGCTTCAAATATGTCAAATATAGCTGAGTAATGGAAGAGCGCCTCCCTAAACCGCGTCTCAAAGAACGGACCATTGTATATCCCATTTACAATGCCATGGATGAAAAGAGTAGGGTTTAGTTTCCTTATCAATTTGAAAAAAGTATCCCTAGGATTACTTTCATCGACTGTCTCATCAAGCAATTTTCTCGACATGTAGAGACAATTCACCACAATTGGCTCGTCGCTTTCAAGGTTAAGATCTTCTAAGGTCACATCTTCCCAATTCTTAGCAATGGCTTGATATTTAAACGGCACACCGAACCTCTCACAATACCCAGCTAACCTTCGCCCTGTTTCTTCAACCCGTCTAGCCGGCCTAAACCCACTCACAGGTTGATCTATCCCTGTGATCCGAACCACAGGCGGGCCACCCTTTCTTTCAGACAGCTTCTGTATGAGCCCTGGCCATTGGAACCCAAAAAAGATACCGAAATCAATGATATGTATCCTAGTCGAACTCTCAGCCAGCTTAACTATTGCATCGTTTGCCACAAAGTATGACGTCCTTCTGAACGGAATCGCTGATACATACGTTCTATAGGCCTTCAATATGTCTGTCGATGGAACTCGCCTCGACAGCTCTTGTTTGTACTTTTCCCACCCTGTCCCTGCCAACCTTGCCTCGAGTCCATTACCGAAGTAATAGGCCAATCTCTGAGTACTATCCCCATACTGTGAAGAATGCATCTTTATTTTCGCCAGCAACTCATTTGCATTTCTTAGATCACTTGCTACTGCTTGAGCACACTGTGTCAACAAACCTCTTAGGTCAACCACTTGACCTACATCCTCACTTTTCTTCTTACTACCACCCTTCGCTACCGTCTTCTTCTTCTTTTTAGACCCTTTTGCCCCTTCCTGCTGTCCTCTGTTGGCGCAACCGTCTTCCCCTTCATTGCACAGCAGAACATCATCAAACTGCTCCATCTCGACGTACTCCTCTTCATACGCCGCCAATTGCTTGTTCCTCCTCCTCTCTTCTTCATCATCATCCCTTGAACTATTCTTCCTACCCTTTGTCGTTACCTCTTTTACCGAGTTATTATTGTAATCCAAAAGGGTACTAGCAGGTGAATCTACATGACCTTTTAATACCTCAGAAAAGCTGTCAGAAGAACCACATGACAGCGAGTTCGATGAAGCTAAGTTTTGATTTTCCTCATGAACCTCATATGGGTTTGCAATGTTTTGATCATAAATTGATGGATGTTCACTTGAAGATGCCGGAAGATTTTCTTCAAGTGCATCCAACAGAGACCTTTCAGTAGCCTGAAGTGCTGTATAATCCTGTAATGATGCAGTCTGACCATCTAAATCTTCCTCCATGAGAATCTCGGTTATGAACTTAAGACAATCATCAGGGAAATCTTCGAGTGCCAGCAATTCATCCGCCCATTTCTCTGCATTTTCCACAGAATTCACAGCAAAGTCATCAGAAACAATACTTTGGTGTTCGTGTAGTACACCAGAACCATGACTGTTGAATGTTTCATGGTGCTCTACATCATAACTAGAGAATAATTCAGTGTCGTATCGAAAATCATGTTGAATGTCACCAGATTCATGAAATTCATCCAACAGAAATGAATCCATCAAACAAATTTTAGAGGAAACAAAGGTGTTTTTGTTTGACTAATGTTATCAGAAGCAAAATAAAACTGAAATATGTTTTCAGGTGAAACCTTGACTTTTAGAATCTATATAGTAGTCACATCTACAGAGAGAAGAGATGAAGAAAGTGTGGTTATAGTACAACTGACCATACAATAATGACATATGATTACTTATAAAAGTAACACTTCCTAGAAGTTTACTAAACAAAGGCAACTAGTCTAGCTGATTTGTTGTCTAATCAATGACAAATCAATAATTTAAGTAAAAATATCGGACTCGAATATTTGACTTTGTCAATGACTCTATAGAAGTCGACCGATTTTGAACGCTATTTCGACCGTATTATGAGGCAGTTTCGTCTGCATATATGGCGTAAAACTGATTCCGATATCAAGTCTCAGACCGAGATTTGGTACTGTGCTCAAAGTTAAAAATATCAGGACTAGAACCTTTGGAAAATTTTGTCATCTCAATGATTACAGAAATCGACGTTTTTGAATGTTACCGTGACCACGTATTAAGGAGGCCGAATCATCTGCATTAATGGCAACAAATGAATCCGCAATCAAGTCTCAGACCGAGACGTAGTAACATGCTCATAGCCTTGAATGCTTTGTACTTTACAGCAATACCCATCAACAACCGAAATGCAGTTTCTTCACAAAATTATTTGAATGCAAAAGATTCTATAGAATACTTACCTGATACATGACAGTCTCTGATCTGAAATTATAAATCGATTCACAGAACAATATTCTATCTGAAATTTTAGCTAATAAAGTGTACCTTAAGTATTTGATTTAATAGATTAACACAAATGAACAGCCTGTTTACACAAGGAATAAGCAAACAGAGTTAATCTGAAGTGTGAACGTAAATGTCCAAAAAGAAAGAAAAAAAATGGATAATCTTTTCGGAATATACCTCTGTATACAAATATGATAGAAGATGTTTGAATCCTTTTTCGGAGATGTCAAGTAGGCGATGAGTCGAAGGCTCGAAGCATCATGGCGTACCACAACTCGGATAGCTGAGTTTAACCTGCACTCATCAAACAAAATTTAGTCGACTTAGAACACCAAGAAGAGTTTATTTTATCAGTTTTAGGTAGTCCCGTGTATTAAATCTTACAATTCTGCATTGAGCTTAGAATTATCATCACCGTAAGGGAAAAATATTGCAAGGAACACGGAAATTCAGCATAGCAGGCATTATAACAGCAGCTGCAAATCAAACTAACCAGTTACTGCAGTGTAATAATTTACCAGTGAAATGCATAGGCAACACCAAGCGTCGACTATGGAGGGGATTGCACAATCAAACCGAAGCATGAACTTAGAAGATATACAATACAGCAAACAGCTTCTGCCGGTGGATGTACATTACTACAAGTCGAATCATTTTGACCACAAGTGCAACCCTACAGAGTACTAACCAATAACACGACAAGATTCGACAAAAAGCGATATTCTGCCATGCATAAGGACTAAGTTCAGTCAGATGCGAATCCTGAATACAAGGAGAAAAACCACACAGAAATAGAAAAGGATTTGAACAGTTTATACTATAGCTGATTTCATTATAGATCAACAAAATCTTCAAAAAGAAACTAGGAGTTTTCGAATTACAAAACTGGAGAAAGACACTGAGTGATATTCTACATTTTACATCAAAGTATCAAACTATCCGAGTACACAGACAAACGATGATAATCAGCTAGGTTGCCAAAAAGAGAGAGCGCTGAAGATCTTCCCTTTCCAGCCTTGCAGCATCCAGTTCTTATCCTCGTCCACTACAAAATCATCATTGTAATTCGCTTTAGCCGTAGCTTTAGCTCGCTTAAAGATCTCCCTGTCTAAAGGGAGCTGTTTAAATCCGGCTCTCAATGTCCGCGTCTGCCACTGCTTGTATGATTCCGGCCTTTGAATCCTCTCTGTACCCTCACACGCAATTACATTCAAAAGCTCTTTACCATACAACTCGCTTTCAATCAACAATCTAGCATGATCTTCTCGAGGTATGGTTGCTTCAAAAACATCGAAAAGGGTAGAGTAATGGAACAATGCCTCTTTGAACCGGGTGAGGAAGAACGGAGCGTTGAACGTGCCATTGATGACCCCATGAACGAAAAGATGAGGGTTTAGCTGTTTGACCAATTTCAAGAAACCGTCTTTTGAACTATCCGCCTCAACTGTCTCATCAAGTAGTGTTCCAGACCGATACATACAATTGACGATCACAAGCTCATCACTCTCGATTTTCAAATCTTCAGGCTTTATAGTATTCCATTTCTGAGCAATGGCTTGATATTTGAAAGGCAAATTGAATCTCTCACTATAGCCTGATAAACGGCGACCAGTCGCCTCAACCCTCTCAGCAGGTCGGAAACCATGCTGAGGGTAGTCTATCCCAGTGATACGAAGCTCAAGTGGACCGCCAATTCGATTTGAAAGGGCCTGTATGAGGCATGGCCATTGCAAACCCAACAGTATACCAAAATCAATAATGTGAACTTTTTTTGCATTCTCAAACATTTGGGTCTTCCCAATTGTACAGTTGGCAAGAAAAAATGATAGCCTATTACACGGAATTGCTTGGACATAAACCCTGTATGCCTTCAGAGATTCCGAAGACGATATCCTGGCATCAACAATATCAGAAGTGAAAGTTGAACCCGTCCCAGCTATACGAGCCTCGAGAGCATTGGCAAAGTGATGTGCAACCCTCTCAATGCTATCTCCATACTGCGACGAATGCTGCCTGATTTTCCTAAGTTGCTCATTCGCAGACCTAAGATCAAAACTCGAAACTGCTTGAGCACAATGATTAAGCAATGTCCTCAGATCAACTTCTTCCACCATATTACTTGACTTTCTGCTGACATTGGTTCTCCCTTTAGACCCTTTCTTCTGCGCCTTCTCGCTCGCCTCATCACACGAAGCACCATCATCCTTATCCTCCCTACACAGCAGTACATCGTCGTACTCCTCCATCTCAACATAATCTTCATTCGAAGCAGCTTGCTGCTTGTTACCCCTCCTCCCATGTTCACCCCCAACATCATCCCTCTGACGGATTTTCTTCCTCCTCAACCGAGACACCGATTTCTTCCCTTCCATGGTGGTCACCTCAGAAGTCACTGAACTCACAGGAGACTCCACAATGCCAACAACCCTACCCTTCAACTCATCACTATAACTACCCTCAAAAGACGGCGAATTCAACTGCAAAAACGAATCAGACAGATCATCCAACTTCAGAAAAGACTCTACCATTGCTGAATTCTCCACCTCTTTCGACTCGAGTTTTACATGATCATTACCATAACCCTCACCACCCAAAACACCACCAAAACCCGCCTCAAAACCACCATCTATGCCCTCAATACTTCGATACAGCGACGACACTAACTCATGATCATCAGTAGGAGAATACTCCTCTCCAATGACATCATACAGAGATTTCTCAGTTTCTTGCAGAGCTTTGTACTCCTGCACAGTTGCAGGAGTTTCATCTAAATCTTCTTCCAACAAAATATCACCCAAAAACTTTATACATGCATCAGAAAAATCAGGGATTTCTACTGAATCACCACTACTTGTGTAGCAGTAACTTTCACCCAAATCATAAAAATTAGGGTTTTTCACATCATTTGAACCATTATTCGCTTGGAAAACCTCACCATTTTTTCCATCATTAACAAAGTTTTGATCATTTGAAAAGTTCATCAATTGTGAGTCAAAAAGTGAAGGGTACATAGTTAAAAGTTTCTGTCAGACAATTGATCAAACACTTGGTGTGCATACAAAAAGTTCAATCAAGATTATAGTTTGAGGAAGAAATGAAGAAAACCAACAAAAACCCAGTGATAAAAACAGAGTTATTTGATTAACAAAGCATTGAAATAGATAAAGGTGCAGACTTTATTATCTGGGTATGTAAGACAAATTGATCTAGTATGAAACACGTAACCAAATAATAAGGCAATAATTTGTTACGCTGAGAAACACGCAAATTGATGAAAGTAAGGCTTTAATTAGAGACGCAAATGGGTTATTTGGATCTGATACGGTGATAAAGTTTGGATTCGATTGGTTTCGGGTTTGTTTAATTTGGGATAACAAATAAGGTTCGGTTGGATAATTTCGGGTCAATTATGTTTCGATGTCATCTTTATCGTGTTATTTAATGACATAGTTAATATAGAAGTCAAGTATATAAAGGATCGATTAAATTTGGTGATCAGTTCAAATTTAGTATATATTCGAATTCGTCTAGTCGAATATAGATTATTTCGATTCGAATTGGATATTTTGAATTGCAGAATTTTGTCGACTCTTGCTTTGGTGAACCTTCAAAGAACGAGATGCGGTACACAAAAGAACAGAAAATAAATCCTAAATCATACCAAGAAGATCTAGCATAATAAATTACAAGTTGCTTTAAAGTAGTGATAATTAAGCATTAAGCATAATTAATAAAGTGGCATTATTCAAGCACTTAGGAAGCATCCATAGCACTTTCATTTTTGTGTTTTAACAAGTCATTAGTGACCATGATTAAGGAGAGTATATTTCATTAATAAGTCATTATGATGCTGGATTATTTTGCAAAATCTTCGTGCAGCGTATAATGAAAGCAAACGTAGATGATAGAATTATTTTATTTGATAGATTGTGTACCCTATTTAACATATTTTTGTTATGCTTTAAACTATTTTATTGTTTATCGAGAAATTTTGATCTATTTCAATCATTTATTTATTTTTAATTTTATATTTTAACTTGATTTATACTACCTACTACGCACACAAACCTTAAACTCGATATTCCTAACTTTTATATACCTTTAATGATGACATTTTCTCAAACGTTACTTAATCAACAACTCTCAATTTAGACTGCAAAATGAACAACATTGTTAAGATCTATTTGCTAACTTTATTCTTTAAAGCGGGAGCATTAATTGATAATTAAGACTATAATACTACGAATTAATGCATAATGGAGGAGCATTAAGTGGTAATTAGCATTATAATACGAATTAAATGCACCAATTAATTGCTGCAGTTTATTTGCCTTCTAGAACAAATTTAGTAGAGGTAGGCCCCACTTGAAAAATTCAGATGTAATTGGACAGTCATTGGGACTCGTGAAATATTAACATGGATAGCTCAATTTCCTCACCACGGCGCTGAAAAATGTAATACCGACAATTTAAATCTCGTACTACCTCCATTTATTAATATACGACGTTTTTATTTTTCGAGGTAAGCCTTTGACCTTTGATTTTACGCAAAACTACTTAGACAAAACTTATGAAACTTATACCGTTAGATTCGTTACGAAAAGAGCTTTCATAAGAGTTCCAATTTCATAATATTTAGTCTTAT
>JAUEKU010012751.1:0-14839 GCA_032274805.1 Gypsophila paniculata | reverse complement strand
ATAATAATAATAATAATAATAATAATAATAATAATAATAATAATAATAATAATAATAATAATAATAATAATAAATGTCATAATATTTGTGTCTGCATTTAAATAATATGTTGACTATACATCTGATGTATTACGTCATGATTTAAGTTTCTGAGTTTTCTACTAAATTTTATAAGCATGTTTATAAAATTTCTTAGTTTTGTATAAAGTCTTTATAAGTAACTCAAAAACTTTATAAAAAACTTCAGAAAAACTTTAACTTGAGGTAGTACATCTGATGTACGTTCCTTTTTCTCTGATTATAATAATTTTAAATAGAATTGAAATTAATTTTGGTAGTTTAAAGTCTTTTACATAATAATGACTTATTTCAAATGTCTTTTTTCTTTTTGATTGTCAATCTTTTTGATTGCAAATTAAATCTAAATTAAATAGTATATATACATAATTTGTTCATATATTTAATTATAAAAAATACTAAATTTTCCATCTTTCACAAAAAAACAACTGAAATTCAAAAATTGTGTGGTGTTTGTGTGTTAGGATGAATTTTCTTCTATAAAAATGAGAGTCATTTTTATAGATTATTTTTTATTGAATTTTTTTGACATTTTGTAATCAAAAGTCGATTTTATAAAGCAAGTTTAACAATTATATTTAAAAGATTGTTTTTCATTGTATTATTCAATACTCTATATCTTTGTATGTGACATTATTTTCCTTTGTATTCATTGTTTGTACATTTTTAATAATTTTGTGTTAATGTTCAATGGTCAAATATTGGATATTGTAGTCATATGTATTTGTCTCGCGTGTAAATCATTTCTTAAATTATGCCCATACAATTTTAATGTCTTTACTTTAATTGTCTGATTGTTTTTCTTTTCAAATTATTGTGCTGAATTTAGTGGATGGCTACGTTGTGGATTCAATGACAATTTTATGAGGATATCAACTGCACACTTAAAACCATCAATAATAATGACACCCTTTCACATAATATTCAACTACTTTAATAAGTTTTCAAATGAACTACGAAGTATCATATAATTTAGTTCAACAACATTTTTATCGCACTTCAAAAGACAGAAAAATAATTAATAAGTTAAATGTATGTTTAAGTTTTGAGAAAAGTTAAATATACATTATAAAGGTTAAATAACACATAAACTTATTAAATCTTAGTAGCGATTAATTCGATTTACTTTGTAGAAAGTTAAAAACTATGAATAAATATAAAAAAATAGACATTATTTATAAATTTAATTTAAAATATTCAGTAGACATCCAAATTTAGTAGTATATTTTATTAAACACCATGTAAATTACGAGGATACAAAAAATAATATATTTTTTATTTCAATTGTTTCGGTTAATGAGTGACAAATGAATGACAATATGGTCCAAATATTACAAAAAAAAATATAAATATAATTTTTTGACGAAAAATGAAAAGAATCCTTGAGTATCATGGGTCACATAACTAGTAATATACTAAAAGGCAAGTAAATGTACCATAAGCCACCATTTGCCAAAATTTGTTACTTTCACACAATAAGCTTATATTTTCCCAAAGTTCTCAATTTATGAAGCCATGTGCCAAATTCAATTAAACATTAAAAATAAATATAAAACGAAAAGGAAATGTATTTAATAACCATCAATAATAAAACCCTTTCACTAGCCCCTTTAATTTATTTTTATAGTATGATATATGATCAATGTCATATCACTAATTTCAAACGTTTACTCAAATTAAAATATAAAAGTGATTTTAAAAGGTATAGAAAAATTAATCATCAAGTATTAACATCAATTTATAAATAGAACAAAAAATGAAATTTTATAATGAATGAGTAATATAAGTAGAAGATGAGGGGTTAAAACAAGAAGAAAGGTAAAAACATGTAGGAAAATCGAAAGAAGGCTTAAAATGAAAAATAATATGTTGAATTATTAATTTCATGCTCTAATATAAAAATTCATCAAATTTGAAAATGATACTCCGTACTAATTAATTATAAATGTGAAAAATGTGATAAATTATTGAAATAGAAAAAGTATATATTAGTTTCGCATATCATTGCGTTCCTTCATTTTAAAAATTTTCATATATAATAAAAATATACTTAATTATCTATATTCTATTCTATATAATATATTAAAAAGGTAGACAATGCACCATATTTCTCTATTTCTCAAATTTCACATTTTATTGCACCACATGTCAATACCTAAAAAACATACAATAAAAATAAAAATGAAAATTATTGAAAATTATTAATGACAACAACTTTTCATTTAACCTTTTTAATATCTTTATGTAACTTTCTAATTAATGAATTAATATGATAAATTATTAATGACATATTCACTAATGTTTAACTCTATTTTAATTTTAATTTTAAAAGCAAAAAATGATATCCTTAAACTCTTAAAATATAGTTTATTATTGCTAATTTTGATTTTTTATGAGTTATATAATAAAATTCGATAATTTTCGATTTAAATTAATTCAAAGAAAAAAATAAAAAATTAAAAATTACATTAGAATTTTAAATTTATCACACTATTATATCATATGTCATAAAAATATTACACGGTAACATCAAATAAAAAATAAATGTTGAAGATGACCAACAATCAATATATGATTCATTTTAGTGGCACAAGAATAATCTTGTTTTTAAATAATATTTATTTATTTCAAAATTATTTATGTTTATAATAGTATATAAAACTACTCTATTTAACAGATCTATTTAAATAAGGTCTTGCATGTTATTTTTGTGATAAATAAAATAATGTCACAAATTTAATTTTATTTCATAAGCACTAAAATAATTTAATTTAGTCATATAAGTACATGCATGTAAGTTTTATCATAATTTAATTCATTTTAGTGGTGTATACAGATCTCAAAATTTATGCACAATATTTTATTATTACAAGTTATAAGATTATTGGGTCCGGTTTTCATCTTCATAACAACAGACATAAATAACGAAATAAAAATTAAAATAAGGTCAATATTTAATACCTCAGTTAAGAAAAATAATAAAATGTTGAAATAGATCTACTACATCTTTTAGTATAGTGTAAAAGATGAATATTGATTATTTATTTTAGAGAGTATATTATTATTATTATTATTATTATTATTATTATTATTATTATTATTTTGTAAGGAAGATAGTGGCTAGAAGAAGAAAAGAGAGAAACTTTTAGGGTTTTTCTTAAAAGAAGACTTGAAAACACAGAATTGAGGGGAGTGATGGGGTTTTATACGAAAAAATGAAAGGAAGTGCCGAAGTGGGTTGTGAAAACACAGAATTGAGGGAAGTACCATACACATAAATATAAATGCTAATATACTTGTATAATACATACGACTATTCTAATTTAATTCGTCTTATATATATTTGTCGTTGTAAAAATCATAATTATTTCCTAACAAGTGTGATTAATATAATTAATATATTAGAAGTATTAATTACAGAGTTTAAATTTAAGATGTGTTATATTTATTATTTTTAAGAAAAATGCAAAAATTAGTACGAGGGGCTAAGTATGGGAACACAGGCCTCCAAACGTAAATTACGGCCCTAGGAAGAACACACATAATTTTTGTACAGCATATATAAAAAAATATTAAAGACAAGATCATGTCGTTACAACAGAGTGTCCACGGGGTTGCAAGAAAAGACAACAATCCCAATAAGAGTCATCAAGGTGAATCTTTAGTCCAAATGGTGCTTATTAAAAAAATAATTAGTGATTTAGGTAGGAAATAGGAATATATCACCAAATGGTGTCCACGTAGGACCGTGTTTTACGATCCAAAAAAACGCCATTTCGCCTGGCGTTTTCAAGCCATTCAATTTTTTTTTTTTAAAAAAAGTCAAACACCAGAAAAACGCCATTCTTAATGGCGGTTTTAGAGAAAACGCCATTCAGAATGGCGTTTTCGACGACCTGAAGTTATTAATAGAGGCAGAATACGCCATTTAGGAGGGCGTTTGCTTACAAAACGCCATTTGGATCGGAAGGGCGTTTTTAAGAGCTTGACCAATTACAACAACAATTAATAATAATTAAAAAAAAAAGGTTTAAGCCATATCAATTAAACAAAATACCTTAAAAACAATTAAAATAGGGAAGGGGTGGAGGTGCAGTCCGCCGGGGAGAAGATTGCTGGCCGTCGGCGAGTTGTTGATGGCCGTCGGCGTGGTGTAGAAGGTGGCAGGTGCAGTACGTTGGGACTTGGGGATGAAGATGGTTTATTTTTATTTTTTTAATTTGGGGGTGAAAGGAATAAATGAGTTAGGTAGGGGCTGGTTTGAATAATCAGTACAAAGTCCAAAACGCCTTTGGGCCTGGCGTTTTCTGAGCCAAACAACAACCCACCTTTTATCTTCGAATTGAATTTCACAGCATTGAAAACGCCATTCAAAATGGCGTTTTCTCTATAAATACGCCTTTCGTAATGGCGTTTTTTTGTTGTTTGACTTTTTTATAAAAATTGTCTTGGTTGCCTTGAAAACGCCAAGCGAAATGGCGTTTTTTTAGGATCGTAAATTCACGATCCTACGTGGACATCATTTGGTGATATATTCTCATTCTCCGCCTAAACCGCTATTTATTTTTAAATAAGCACCATTTAGACCAAAGATTGACAAGTAAAGTCATCCAATTGATAGTCCAAATTATAAGAGGAATATTATTACCCATCTCGCTTATAATACCAAGCACACTACCACTCCAAAGTTAGGCTGAAAATCTCTGAAGACATGTTCAAGTGTCTCCACCCTTTCATGACTAGTACAAGTTTTGTAGAAGCATTGATCATTAATGTTCCTTTTTTGAAATTCAGTTCCCAGGAGAGTGTATCAGTAAGGATTTTTCATACCAAAATAGTCCATTTGCCGGGCCTAGAAGGGTGCAAAATGATCTTTCTAACAAAAAGCAAATTTCTGAGATCAAACTTGTGTTAACATTAAGAATAATGTTCTTATCAAAATAGTTTAAACCATACCCACTTTTGATCATGAAACTCTAGTGCAAAAGCACGCAGCATATCTTCTAACGTTTGAATAGTTCTCGTTTCCTAGTGAGTTCGATTCCAACTTACCCTGACTACCAAGTTAGAGTTTGTTAGGTTTATCTTTGATTAGACAATATAACTAAGCCTGTCAAATTTTGACGCCGTTGCCGGGGAAATGGTCTCTGTAGGCGCCTTACTTGTTAGTTTTAGGTTATCTTTATCTCAAGGGACCTTAGTTCCTTGAGATCAGATAGACTGTTTACTTGTAGTTTTCCATCTTATGCCCAGGTCTTCTTCCTCTCAGGATATCTTACCATTTGATCCCGAACTAGAGAAAACCTTTTGCAGATGGAGGAATTTCTTTCGAGAGATAGCTCATGCAACAGATCTAGCAACGTTAGAAGTTGTGCACGAAGAAGCTCGATCGAGCGGCGAAAATCAGCAGCGCAGAAAGGCCCAGTATAAGCGATTTTTCGGAAACCCTAGCCTCATGTTTTTCGAAAACATACCCTCTCACTTCACTTCTCCTTCTCTCTCATCAAACCCCAACTCCACCAACATCCTACCACCTCCTCCACAACAACCAGCACCACCATGTCCCAGGTTGGTAAGAGAGGACGAGTCACTCTCGCCATCATCCCGTCAATCGAAGAGCATCGGGTTCTCCAATTTCACGACCAAGAGCAGCGAGATCGGTTCCAAACTCTTATGGGTAAGCCTTTACACTTAACTCGCTTCTTGAATCATGGTTTCCTAAAAAGTTTGGGTTTTCAAGGGGCGATGCGTCAATTGTCCACGAAGTTTAGTATCTTATTTTTCTACTCTTCAAATGAGACAACCTATCCTACTCTCACCCTTGAGTTCTTGAGTGGGTTCAAGATTTATAATCGAACGGGTGCTGTGGAGTTTAGGCTTTGTAACCGCTCTCATTCAATGAAATATTCTGCATTTGGGGATTTGTTTGGTATTGAGCATGATGAAGAGGCATATACAAAGGCCCTAGACGAACTTTGCATTGGTATACTTTGGTCTGCTCTTACAGGTTCTAACTCGGTGAACACGACCTCGATGGCTACAAACGTCGTCGAACATCCACTCCTTTGACTCTTCTTACGGTACATTGTTGGGGTATTCCATGGGCGTCACGATGTCAATAAGCTGAATAAGACCGACCTAGCCATCCTTAGGTTCTATCTAAATGTGCAACGTCGCAAACCTTTCCGGCTGCAGCTTGATTTTTTGCTCGTTAATTGGCTCGATAAGGTTGCTCGCGGTCAGCTATTTACGATCGAAAATGGGGGTCTTGTTATATCTAGCCAAGACCCTATGCTATTTCACCGTTAAGGTTGAAGGCTACGTGTCTTTGTCCAAAACTCCCCCTCAGCTCGACTACACTTATCTCGAGAAGAAGCATCACTAGACGAAAGAAAGCGGCCCCCGTACATGGAGTTGACAGGTTGCCAAAGGACTTTGGATGCCACTCCCAAACTCCTTTCTCCTACCGATCACCTCTTGCCCGATCGACTAGTCCTCAACCTTGCCACCACCCTCCAATCTCATTCCACGGGCCCTTACCTTTCTTTCTCCATCCGCGACACCTATATCCCGACGCCGCATCGATGCCCATTCCCGCTTCAGCCAGCCCGTACCTTCAGTCCCATCACCGCCTGCTTACGAACCTTCTTCCTTTTATAACATGAGGCAGACATATTGGGAGATTAACTTCAACTTGGTTAACTACAACCTGCACTCCCACTTCATAGGCCTAGACTTGGCCCCCGCGGACGGACCGCATCCTACTTACTATAGGGGTCTGAGCATTTTCCTTGCGCCATCTTTGAGGAGTACGGTGTATCTCCTTCAGCTTGGGATCCTGACTACTGTCCGACTTACGGTGGCCTTAGGGGCCAATGGCTTGCACGACCAGGACCGTCCGACGCGATAGGTATGGACGAAGCTAGGTCATCTCGATTTGTTGACGACGATGTGGACAATGATGATGCTGCGGACTCTGCCTCTGAGGAGTCAGACGATGACATGTAGTGACGGTTGGTCACTACCCCGACCTTCTCATAGGTTCGGGGGAGCTTGGGGATACGCCTACATTTGGCATACTGTTTTCCCTTTCACTTTGCTTTTATTGTTTTTCTTTCCCTTTATTAGGTAGTTTTGTCTCCTCCTAGGTTACGGGTCCTCTTTTGGTTTGGTAGTGTGATTGTTTGCTGTAGTGTCACACTGAAGACATTGTGACATATAGGATTGGGGGAGACAACTTTTAGCTTTTTGATTCTTTTCAAGATTTTAGCTTTTGTGTGTGATTTCTGCTTTCCTTAAAGAAAAAACAACATAAAAATGATATATGATCAAATGAAAAAGATTAGTAACTTGTTCACTTTGAGACATGCAAAACGACTATGATTTTATTGCCTTTTGTCACATCCTCTTGACTTGCACATGGTTTTATGAGCACTTTGATTTGTTAGAGTTGAATCGCGCTAGTAAGTTGACTGCTTTGACCTTTTATCATCCGAATATAATTGACTGTAATCGAAAACGCTACTTAAAGTGTGAGTTGTTAGAACTTCCAAGACCAGTGACATTTATGACTGGTCTCATACATAAGTTGTGAGTAGCTCTCTTTGTGGAATGCGTAACATTAACTTGCATAAGTGTGACGTCGATCTCTAATACTCAGTCGTATCGGGTTGGTGACGGTAGTACATGAGGAAAGACATCAGCTTTTGATATGATTTTGAGCTCCACATTGCTAAATGGCCTATTTTTCTCACCTTGTAGTTTCTTAGGTCCATTATCTTGTAGCTCGTCCTAGCCTTTGACCTTGTTTTTCATACCCAACTACCACCAGAACTAAATCTTCTTACTCTAGCCGGGTCAGTCGCATGAGAATGGTGTGTTATTATATTTGCTCTTGGTTGGGAGGGACATGTTTGTTATTGGGTGCAGAGACGGAGCTCTATGGTGGCCCAAACGGGCCATGGCCCGAGTTACTTGTTTGAGATATACAAATAGTGCAACAAGTTAAATAAGAAACCTCTGGAGCATAGCTGGTAAAGCAGGTTGGAAAAGGATACTAATGTTGTGATTGGTCACTAGTTCGAGCCTTATGCAAAAAAAAATTTCTCTAATGCTTGCACTATCTTTGCCTTCGTAAAAGCTAATTCTTTTCATTTAATTTTTTTTGGTTGTTATTTGTTAAATTTTTTCTCTATCTTCATTTCAAAAATTCTTTTCCAAAATTCATACGATCAATTTAACAATAAATATTTAATTCTCATTTTAATTTTTTATATTTTTCTCTAAAATTCATTGTTTGTTATTTTTACGTTGGTGGTAAAAAAAATATTTTAAATTTCATGATTGATGATAAAAGTATTTCATCAATTTATCAAAAACCTTATTATTTTATAAAATTATAGTTTGGGAGCAATTTATTATACTTGATTTATTTCAGCAATTTTATTCTTGCATTATATCTATTTATTTATTGTAAAAAATACTAAGCAATATAAAAATACAGTGATAAAAAAAAGTTTAAATAAGAGTCAATTAAGAATATAATAAATGGACCACTGGAAATAATGTCCTTAAAATTACAAATCGTAATTTTTATATTTCGGCCCTTCCAGAGTTACCGTCCTAGCTACGTCCCTGATTGGGTGAGCAAAAGTTGATGTTTGGAACCCTAAGCTCGTCTTACCGTCTAACTCTTTAAAAAAAAAGAAAAAAGAAAAAGAAAAATGGTGTTGTCAAAAGCAAAGAGAAAGGAAAAAAAAGAGCAACAACACAACAAAAAGCAATAAGTTGATGAGACGAAAAAAGAAGTCTGAAGACGGTGATTTTGTATCAGTTGTTTGACTATAGGATTTATAGTGTCTCGCTGTTTAGACATTTGCATTGTATATGATTATGCCTTATGGTCATACTTGGGTTTTGGTTCTGACATAACGCATTCTAACGCTAGGACTGGAAAGCCTTGACCTACTCATAAGTACCCATGCACTCGGATGCATAGTGCCCCATGTTACCACATCTATCACAACTCGTATGAGGGATCGACTCTTGTTGGACCATGGCATTAACTTGTTGGTGCGAACAGGAGGGAATTCATCAACTTCTCCAATTTTTTATTAATAGCAGCCATATGAACGTTGATGGTAGAAGAACCCCCTCAATGTAAGCTTGGCGAGAGTTACCCCTCAGATTTCCATACTCCTCCTTGTGAATCGCCATTAACTTCTCCAATTTTTCATTCATAGCAGCCATATGATATATTTTGCTTTGCGTTATTAAATTGTGATTATGTTAAAATTATCAATCTAATTATAAAACACATTCACTACTCTCACTGCTACTACAGTTATACTTTCAGCAACGTTCGTTATTTTAATAATTACCTTCATTGCGCTAATTGTTATTAGCATTAATTTCACAGCTATTACTCCTACTATTGTTACATCCACTACCCAATACTTTAATTTTTATATTTAGTACTCCTACTAATATCATCGTTAATTTCAATATTCTCATTACTGTCATTATACTCGTTATATATTACTCTTACTCTTACTACAATTATTTTTACTAAACAATTATTTATGCTACTTAATTAATTTTATTTAACTTACATCCATTAAATCAATTCGTTACTTAATTAATTTTTTTTTTATGATACATTTTGTATGAAGGATTTCTTAAAATTATAGTTAAGCTAAAATTTATCAACAAAATTATAAGACACGTTCACTAATCTCATGGTTACTACTTTTACTTTCAAAACTCTTGTTGTTACTAATAGTACTTTCAAATATTCCAGTATAGCTATTTTTCTTTGATTATTTCTACTTCTACAATTATTATTTTTACTTCTTATACTGGCATTACTTTTAATTTTTCTACTTTCATGAACTAAATGAAAATACTTTATGTTAAATAATTTTTAATAGAGTAATCGATAAGCCTTTTCATTTGGTTGCGAGACTTTAGTCACAATTAGATTTTAGAGTGTAGCTAATCAAACATATATATCTAAATAATATTTTTTTATTAGTATATTATATAAAAAGATTTATTATTTTTTTCTAATAGTGTCAAATTCATACAATTTAAAAGATAGATTTATTTTATTCCAAATTCTAATATAATTAATTTATCTAATTGTATCAAAATTTAATAAAATATATACGATTATGTAAAAATTTCAAACTTCCAAGCATTTGATTGCTCATTGTATTTTCTTAGCTATTATTGTCAGATTACTTATTGATTTTTTTTATAATCCAGGTTTTATTCATTTGAAAGGGCACAAGGAAGAGGAAATAGGATAAATTATTCACACAAATTTGCTACGGGTCAACATTTCAAGTCCTCTAATGATTCATGAAAGTGGTCCTTAGCTATTTTGGAGAAAATGGTTTCAATATTGTTAGAGCAATAAACGGTAGGAGAGATAAATCGACTCATTTTCTTGATTGTTACTATCGTTGTGAAGGAATGGTGAATTCAAGAGTAGAAAAGACCTTGATTCAACGAGGAAAAGTTATATAAAAAAATGCGGTTGCACATTTCGAATTAGAGCAGTGCAAAATGTGAAGTTCATTGAGGGGAACCTGAGGTTGTTTGGGTGATTAGGACGTTTGACAAATTTGGTACACACAACCACGATTTGAATGCATACACCAATGGACATTGTCGACAGTCGGGCTTTAATGAATCTGAAATGCATTTTCATTTGTTAAAGTCTTAATGTCGAGTGTGCTTTATCTTAGTTATTGGTAATATTGTATAAGTTGTTCAATTAATTTATTTTATTTCGGTTGTCGAGCCATTGTCAAATACGTAAGGTATGGTCATGTGTCAATTGGAAGCTTTCAATGTCTAACCGATTTCGAAAGTAAATAATTCACTTTCACAGTTGTAAAGACGAAAATAGAAAAACCTTAACAGCATCCAAACGACCAAATATTCAAACAGAAACTTTATCAAAATGAAAATGAACTACAAAGCAATGTCAAAGTAAAATAAATACAAATCATTGTCTTCACATCAAGATTAAAAAAACTCAAAGCCCATATACTCAAACATAAACACCAACTACATGTACCCAACCTACTGATAGAATTCATCCATCACGGAAATATGGCTCCATCTCATCCGTCATTCGTGTCAGCAAATCAACTTGCGTATAACTTATGTGCCAATGTCATCGCCGCCTCGGGATGATCAGCAAACTACCCCGTCGAGGTTAAGGATGGCAACGAATCGAATCTGGATTGATACTATAGGATCCAGATCCAGATCCGTTTATCCTGCATGGATCCAATTCCGATCCAGATCCGTCGGGTCCTTAAATCTTGGATCTAGATCCAGATCCAACGGATCTAGACCGGATGTGGATCTTTTGCGGATCCATATTTTAACTTGAAAATAATCAATTTCATTCAAAATTATAAAATGACTTTTACAATTTTTATCGTAAATATTATATTTAAAGATTAATATAACTAATATTATAATAAATAAATTTCAAAATAATACAAGATAATCTCACAATAGACCTTAACGATCAAACAAGGAAATAATATATTTTTAGAATTATTTCATAATTGAAAAGAAATCGTAACGAATAAAATACAGTCGTAATTTTTCAATGAAATCACCAAAATAAGATCAACTTATAGAGAAAACATATTAGCATTAACAAAATAAAAAGTTATTTCATATAATTTTATAATTTTTTTGATTCAGTATTAAAAAAATAAAAAAAAAATTAAAACGGATCCACAGGTAGGATCTGGATCTCAACTAGAGGATCCAAATGCAAATCCAGATCCACTAAGAGGATCCATATCCAGATCCATATCCAACGGATCCAAAATTTGAGGATCTAGATTCGATTCATTGGTATAGGGTCCAACAAATCTGGACCGAATTCAGGATCCGTTGCCATCCCTAGTCGAGGACTATGGCCACGAACATCCTTGAGTGAAGATGTTGGATGTGACACTTCACATACCAAGGCATGTAGACAGGAGCCGCATCAAGGGCATGGTCGCCTTCACCGACACGTTAGACAAGTTGATTAAGTGATGTTCCATGTTTTCCCATGCTTCGTCAATAGTCCCCGTACCCAACTCTGCACCCAACTTTGGTGCCGTTGGACAGTGAACTACAATGGGACGAGGCATAGGTTTAGGAATCACTTGATCAGATATCAGACAAATTGGAAAAAAAAATGTTAACAGGGACTCCGGAGTACAAGTCCAAGAACAAAATATAATCATCTTCTTAAATTCAGGTTTTGAAAGATTAAATTACACTTCCAGAGCTAGTTTGGAAGAACATTTCTAACATCCAGATTTCTAGCAGTGACTCCATATTAGAATTTCAAACCAACAAATGAAACAAAAAAGGTGCAGAGTGATTACAACCAATTCAATTCAATTCAAATCAATTCAAGCATTTGGGGCAACTACTATATTTGGGAAACAATTCAAATCAATTCAATCATAAAAACCCTAAAATCTAAGCATAAAAACCCTAAAATTTGGGGAAAACATAAATCTGGACAACAAATCATCCAATTTCAACTACAACTGGAAAAATTAGGGTTTAGGGAAATAAATACCTAATCTTTCAATTTTTATCAAACTAATTTTATGATTTTGAATTAAGTTATACAGATCTGGAAAATTTTGGCGGAAATATATGTCAATGTCGAGCTTCAAAAGTACGAATAACATACCTTCAACTTTATCGGGACTGCGATTTTAGTACAGAGAAGTGGCCGGTGATGGAGATAAAGTTGAAGAAAGGGGATGGTGTTGGGACGAAGTAGAAGGAATTGGTCGGAGTTATACAGAGGGATTAGAAGAAATAAGCCCGAGTTCGGAGGGAGTTCAAGAGAGTCGTCGGAGTTGGGAGGAGATTAGTCGTCGGTTTTTGTTGAGAGAAGATGAAAGATGGGAGTAAATGTTGGTAGGAGTAAATGAAGATTGTGATAAGTAAAATAGGGAGGGGTATTTTTGGTAGTTCATTAATGTAACACCCCCGATTTTTGGCAATTTAAAAACTAATATTTACAATACAAAAGTCGTCAAATCTCGAAGATATTACTAATAATATACAAAGCTCACTATTAAAAAATACAAATTGTACAAAATCCTTAAAAATTAAAAAGATACAAAAATTTTACAAAACAAAAAAAAAATCTTTATAAATATTGACTCCAAAATAAACTGAACCGCAGCGGAAGACCTGAAATTAGTGACAGGTAGCCCGAAGGAAAGGAAACACGTCAGCCAGGGAGCTGAGTAACAGAAAGTCAACCTCAATACTATACATAATATTTGTAGGTTATGGCGTGGATACATACAACAGATAATAAAAACAACTAATAAATAAAAATATTCCCCGACTAATCTTATAGCCTTAAATATTTCTCAGTACTCATGTGTCTAATATTTGAACCCAAAAATCAACCTCATACAAACCTCTATAAATGAACGCAGCCCTTAAAATATCTTATACAATAGTCTCAAACTCATATTAATCTCATTCTCCAATATTTCCATTCAATCTCAAATAAATAAATAAATAGTATCGTACTCTAATTGTCTATTCTAGAGCCTAAGACAAGGGGTGAGTGAACTGGCGGTAAGACCACGAAACAATACTTCAATCTCAATATCGATAGCCAAAACCAAATCTCATAACTCAATAATAACACCAATGTCACTATGGACCACAAATATAACCTCGGCACAAAGGCCTTATATAATATAATGAATCTCAATTTCAATATCCATACTGTCAACGGGTTCAAAACCCTACTCAACACTTAGAATAAATCTAAGCTACTCACCCACAAGCCAAAATCAATACTCTTAATCCTAATATCAATGTAATATGAACCCAATGACCAAATAACCTTCTCAATATGAATATACAATTCTAATCTCAAATCAGTCTCATGCGGATTAAAAATAATTATCATCCCAATCTAGTTTTACAATACAGACCTTAATAATTAACTCAACCTTTATAATACCAATATCTCTCTTATTCGATTCTCATCACTTTCTTCATAAAAAAAATACTCCAACTTTTTAGACTTGTATCATCCCACCCAATCTCACAAAAATAAGAGAAAAATATATACTAGATATGTAGTACAAAATTATTGATACATATAGAATCACCAATAAATTCACACGTAAATCATATTATGAGACGTAGTAACAATTAGCACATAAAACATTCAACCCAATAATATATATAATAACTTTAGGGTCGATATAGTCGTGTTACCTTCAAATAATAATAATCATTATGAAATTTCTTTTGACGCTCGAAAATATCATCTCAGAGTCAAGTACAGAAGAACCGCAACCAAGAAATCAAGCAACGCACACGTATACTCCGTACAGCATATGAATGTCTACTTAGCGGAAATGGATTCTCTCCATTTCCTTCTCTCCATTTCCTCTCCATTTCCTCTCACATACTTATTTAGAAAAAATATAATTCTTGATTTTTGTCTTTTAGTTAGATGATATAATGACCGTTAGATCGTCTCAAAATTAATCCGGTCCATTAATTAGAAATGGAGAGGGGAAATGGAGAGAGTGAACTGGAGAGAAGCTTCTCCCCTACTTAGCATACTTGCATATGGTAGTTAGAGGCAATGATTGTGAGCTTCTGACAAAGTCAATTAATTAAATAAATAACAATGTTGATCAATGTACACAAGCCAAAACCTACGCTAGCCGACTCTATG
>JAUEKU010012641.1:0-14854 GCA_032274805.1 Gypsophila paniculata | reverse complement strand
TTGTGAACTTGATCGATATCGAGATTTAACTATGGTGTCAGTAGAAGATTAGGAAGTACAACCACAGACAAGATGGGCATACTGGTTTTTATAAATGTTATTCATACTTCAAAAATGTTGAAATGTAAAGTGGTGGCCATTATACAAATCATTTTCCACTAAATTGCTACTTATACTATAATTCTCTAGAGGGGTTGACTTTATTTTGACTTTTGTTCTTGTTTTTGTGCTTATTTGACATCATCAAGCTACTAATTATTTGTGCATGATATTTTGATATTCAAAGAACCAAAATTTGTTTTCAAATGTCTTCTTCACTTGTCACTAACGTAATGGAATATGAGAGATTTTAAGTTGTTTTTTTCCTTTTGATAATGATATGTTTTGATTGAAGTGTAGGGTTTGACACCCTTATGATTATTAATGTTTATTGGAAAATCGTTTTGTCGAAAACTTACTAATTTAGGCAAGAGCAATGGGGCCCGTAAGATTTTTTTAAAAAAGAAAGGGATATTCTCATTGGTACCCCTATATTTTTTGCTTTTCTCACTTGTACCCATCATTTTTCAGAAATAACACTTATACCCCTAAACTTCATTGTTGATTTTCATTCATACCCAAACGTTATACTCCGGTTAGTTTTACTCTGTTAAATAATGATGTGACGATTAATTAGCCTCAAATTGATTTCTATTAAACTTAATAATCTCTAATAAACCTAAACACTTTAAAAAAAATAACTTTTTTCATCATATAATAATTACATATCTTGGAAAAAAATTATGAAAAATCAATTTTTTTTTAAGGTGGACAGGTTTTAAATGTATTGACTAAGGTGAATGATGGTTAATTTGAGCTAAATAATCATCACACCGTCAATTAACGGAGTAAAATTCATCGAAGGATAGCCTTTGTCTATTATTGAGAATCAACACTAAAGTTCGGGGGTACAAGTGATATTTCCAAAAAACAAAAAGTACAAGTGAGAAAAGTGAAAAATACAGGAGTATCAATGAAAATTTCCCAAAAAGAAAAGTTTCAACCTAAAAAGGTGAAAATAATACACCTTTTTATATGCAATGGTTTTTAGATGAGTTATCGTGATGCTTCTCACATGATTGATAACTTTTGTTGATTTCACATAAAACTGTTTAGTTTTGTTTGAAATTAACCTGAAAATTTACTAGATAACAATTAATTGAGACGAGTGAAGTACTTAAACGAACGTCATAGCAATGAGCTGACAGCCTGACAACTATCTAGACAGCTACGTATGGGGAAGACATCAAAACTCATTCTCAGTAATCAGTATGTATCATATTCATTGTTTTAACAATTTGTGCTTACAAAGCGATAATTTATTATTATAACTAGTTTAAAACCCGTGCAAAGTTGCACGGGCATATATAGTTACATTTCAGAATTTCATAACTAAACTATTATGTAATTATAATGTATATTCCTATTTTATACACGTAATTCCAAATATTATTATAAATCCGAGAATTTCATAGGATATATTTAAAAATAATATGATGTCTTATTAGCTAAAGCTTACATAATAAAAAGAACAAATTAATACTCTACCCGTTAATTCATTTTTAAATTTATGCTTTTAAATCAATTTTTAAAAGATAGATGAATCATTCTAAAATAAAACGTAAATAAATGAATGATTTAAGGAAAGTATTCACCAGATAAAAGCATCAACAATTCAACAAACTTGTTATTATAATGTACCCTTTGTATGAATAACAGTTTTTGTACAAAATTTTCACGAAATTAATCCTTCGCAGAGGGTTTCATTTAATTTCTATTACTATTCTATATATTACACTCATCAATAAATTAAAGCATGCAGAAAAGGAAAACAAATTATTCCATACTAAGCAAATATAAAATACTGATCATTTGTTGCTGCAATATCATAATACAAATTAAATTAGGTATAGTTACTTGAGTAATTTTTCTATGAGAATGTTATGAGTATGACTAAAGTATTTGTAACCAAACTATAACATTGTAATAATTGTTGTGACTATCATTGCGTAAATTGTTTTTTATTTTCACAATTTATTTATAGCAATAATGGTTACAATAATTACTAATAGTCATATATTTTAATCAAAACTAACCCGTTGTACGCTATATTATTCTCATTTAGAATTTTGTAAAGGATGGAAATTTAAATAAAAAAAAAATATCTCGTAAATCCCGTTATAAAAGCTCTAAATTTAATGTACAAAATGACTCCTAAATCCTGTGTAAGGCTAATATAATAAAATTCGATCTTTATTTTTGTTAAATTTCAAACCTAATATTAAACTCATTTTTAATTAACTTTAATTAAACATTTTTTGATTATATTTTGTTCAGTAGATCTCCTATGAGATTGTCTATTGTCATGAGACATTGAATAATACAAAGAAAATCTATTTGAAGACGAAAAATAATTATCCTTATGTGAGTCTCACTAAAAATTATTGTGGAAAAGTATCGCTTGAAAATTTACGTAGTTTGTAACTTTTTCTTTTTTTATGTGACCATTAGTTTAGTACCCGTGCAAAGTTGCACATGAATGTATAATTACATTTTAAATAAAATTCATAAACATTATAATGTAACCTTAATGTGTACCATTTATAAATAATTTTCTTTTGCAAATTTAATTTCTAAATCTCACGAAATATACTAATAACTTACTCCCTCCGTCCCAGTCAATACGTTACTATTACTTTTTAAACAAACATTAAGGAAATGCAAGTGGTTGTCTAATAAAACAATAAAATATGATTATCCAATCCACCTGTAAATCACTTTTTACATACAAAAACTTACTAACAATGGAAATAGTAACGTATTCACTGATACACCTCAAAATGAAAATAGTAACGTATTGACCGGGACGGAGGGAGTATTTTGTAAGAGGTAATGGAAAGTAAAATACAAACCATATCATCAAACAAATTAATTTAGCCTAATAAAATCAATCTTGAAAAAAAAAATGCGTATTAATTTTGCTAGTTAACTTGTATAAAACCTGTTTATTGTCAAATTGTCCATAGATGATAAAAAATAGCTAATTCATCTGGCTTAAACCAAACTTACTATTGCATTTTACATAGATGATAAAAATTGTTAACACAAACTATCGTGCAATATCACGATAGATGATAAAAAATTGTTAACACAAATTATCGTGCAAAATCACTCTTTTACACTTTAATTACCGAAATTTTACTATTGCATTTTACATTTCAAAATTATACTCCATAAGACCATACCAACGTCTTTCATAAAACTTAGTTTTTGCGTCCCGATGATTTATTATCTATTCATTTTGAAATTAAGAGCGATTCTTATAAAACATTAGTTTGATAAAATGGGCTCTCTATGTAGAAAAAACTAATAATAATAATAATAATAATAATAATAATAATAATAATAACGGGTATTAAGGTAGTTTTTCATAAAAATAATTCATTAAATGTAAAAATATATAATAATTTACTAATACACTTTATCAAAAAAATAATAATTTACTAATACACCTTAAATTATGGAATAATTGATAATAAATAAGCGAGATAATAAATAATGGGTATTAAGGTAGTTTTTGATAAAAATAATTTACAAAATACTATATATTCAATAATTTGGGAAATAAGTTCTAAATATGGAAAAGGTTGACGGGGGAAAATGGGAAATATACAAAGTAAGAAGTCTAAAGGAAATGAATCAAATGCAAAATTATACTGTACGTAATAGGTTATTGTGTTATTAAGTAGTAGTAGGTAGTATTTGGGCGGGAAGTTGAAGTGCTGAGGAATGGCCACGTGTAATAATGATGTCATATGGTTCTTCTTTTATAGTTTTAATATAGATTATATGCATAGATATCTTAGTTAACTGATTGACTACAATGACAAGTGCACATTCGAAGCAGTATATAGGACACTTCGTGATATCTTACAAGTTAAAAACACAAACATGATGGCACAGAAGATTCCATTTTTGGAGGAAAGGCGGTACTTAGCTTTTCTCGATGATATTTTTTAGTAAATAGTCGGTATCGCGGCTGTGAGATAGTATAATAGAAGATCAATTGTACTCGCACACTATTATAATGTTAGACTATTGCATAAATTTTTTTATTAGATTTATAAAGAGTAAATAATTAAAAAATTGTCTTAATAAATTATTAGACGTGAAGATATTTTAAATGTACTTAGAGTTTAATAGAAAATAATAGTCCACTATTTATTTAGTTAGACCATTTTTTATGAAGATAGATATAGGATAACAAAGGTTTCATATTTTACTCACCATAACTCATCACCGTACATTATCTTTTTTTTTTTTTTTTTTTTGTTATTTTTAATCACCATACATTTTAACCAGATATAAAATTAATTACGAAACCAACAATTCATCCCAACAAATAAATAATACGAGTAATCAATAATCAATAATTCAACAAAAGCAAAAAGTACTAAAAACCCTAGTCATTTAGATAGTACTTCCTTAACATTTTACGCTACCCTCATCACCACACATTTTTGACAAGAATTTAGCTAATTACAAATCCAACAAGTCCCTCTAATCAATGACCAAGCAACTCTATCAAAAATGAAATCTTAATACAAACCACGACGATTTGTTTATGAAATTATTTTAATTTATGACTACGTCAAAATACCCTTGTCAACCGAAAGATTAAGCTGATGACGGGAGTCCAAGATCAATTTTATATTCCAACATATTTTATCGTGATCATTTAAAAATCTCTAAAAAGCTAAGTAGTGTTCACAATAAGCGTTGTAATACTCACTTTTTATTTCCATGCAGATCGGTAGCACACCATAACTACTCAAAAATAAGCAAAATTTTAAAAATGAAGGTTTTTCACTAACAAAGTGAAATACGAATTTATTTCTTATACATAAAATGTGACCATATATATATTCACACTACTTGTGACCCATTATGAAGTATAAATGTGTAATGTAATTCCTTTTGAAGATATATAAAAGTGATCACATTATAGTCATTAACGATGCACTATGCAGATGCCAACTAGCTTAATCGGTAAAATCACGAAAGGTGGTACTCATGATATGACTTCAATTCCCGCCAGCATCAATTATCCTATTATCTCCTTATAATGATCCAACCTAAACATAATCACATTTTATACATCCACAAATTCGCCTGTCACTTTGTTAATCATACACCGTCATAACCTAACTTCAATTCCCGCCAGCATCAATTATCCTTGTGCTTCCTTATAACGATCCAATCTAAACGTATATAATTACATTCTATAAATCCACAGACTCGTCTGTCACTTTGTTAATCATACACCGTCACTAACTAAAACCAAAAAAAAAATCAAAAATCCAATCCAATAATTCAATGAAATAATAATCAATAACTAGTTTTGATTCCCGTGCAATGCACGGTTATTATACAATTTTATATTTTTATTTTCTTTATTATTTTATTTCCTTAAAAATTATTTCACATTTATTGAATATTCATTATATTTTATATGTGATAAAATTATAGGTGTTAAATTGATTAATCTAAATTTTTTGAGTTAAATATAAACTCAAAAATTATGAAATAATATAAAAAAAATGGGGGTAGCAACCAAATTTTAATGAGCTTTACAAAATGTCTCCACGGGTCACTTTCATCTTTACTCAATTATCACACAATAATTTAACTTTTTAATATTTTTTATAGATCGATCAGAATAAATTAAAAACTCAAAAAATAAAATTAAAAAAAAAAAAAAAAAGAAAAAAAAACCCTAATCATTTAAATAGACACAACCATCTCAAACATTTTTCTCTCCGCAACCTCCGTGTGTGTGCGCTCTCTCTCCTCTCTCTGCTTCGCTGCAGTGTGTCTTCTCTTTCTTCTTCTCTCTCCTCCACTTCCCTAAACCCTAGTCCACTCACTTCAAAAAAAAAAAAAAAAAAAAAAATTTAAAAAAATTCCCCCAAAAAATATCTTCCAAATTATTTCTGATATTTTTCTTTTTCTTTTAATTTTTTTTTTTATAATTTTGTGCTTTGATTTTAATTTTGAGTGATTTTTGGTGAAAGTACTGTGCGATTGAAGAAGAGAAGAGAGAAGTGGTGATGGATCTTCAGAGTTTGGCAGTAATTCTGCGTGCTGCGCTCAGTCCTAATCCTGATGAGCGTAAGGCTGCTGAGGATAGCCTCAATCAGGTTCGTTTCGGTTTCGGTCCGGTTCCGTTGCCTTATTTTGTATTTTGATTGATTTTGTTTCCGTCTTTTTATATTCTGCTGCTGATCTGTTTTATTTTTTTGCTTTGTTTGGCGGAAGTTTGTGAATTCGGCGTAATTTGAGTTTGTAGCTTAGTTGTTGTAATCAGTGAGTTGTGTGTGATGCTGAACAATCAGTTGCTGATTGATTTGATCAAGTTCTCGTTAGTTACGATCGATGTTTGTTTGTTTGTTTGTTTGATTTGTTTGGCGGAAGTTGTGAATTCAGTGTAATTTGAGTTTGTAGCTTAGTAGTTGTAATCACACTCAGGTGGTGATTGAGTTAATGAAGTTTTCGTATCTATGTTGATTTGTTTGATTGCAAGTTAGATTTGGAGGAAATTGTGAACTCGGTGTAATTATCTGAGGTTGTGGCTTAGTAGATATGAACTTTCGGGAATTAGTGAGTTGTGACACTAAACAATCAGGTAGGTTTGTTTGATTGCAAGTTATGAATTGGAGGAAATCATGAACTCATCGTAATCTGAGTTTTTAGCGTAGTAGTTCTGATTAGTGAGCTGTGATAGTAAACAATTTGGTGGTGATTGTTTTAATGAAAATTTCGGGTGTAATTAGTGTCGGTGTATCAGTGCTAAGAAAGTGTGTTGACTTGGTCAATGTCTGTTGATGCATATTGCGATTTGGTAACAAGTCATCAGAGATGGCAAGTCCTTATCAGAAATATTATGTTCAAGGGACCTGAGCGATGGATGTAAGCTGGGTTATCAGATTCGTTGGATGGATCAACGATACACAAATTTTATATCCCGATATTTTGATTTCTGACATCTGTTTAAAATACATGATATTAGGAGGTAGGAAGTACCTATTGTGTATGTGTATTGCGTATCTGGTGTACTAATGAGTTAGGCAACGACGGTTGTTGCCTGTAAGCATTTTCTGATAGTTTCGGTTCAGGAGCTAATCCTTAGTTTTAAAGGCGCAAGGGTTACCGAGGTGACACATATTCTAGGTGATGTGCGCAAGGTGCAAAGCGATGGTGCACACGTTGTTTACACAAGGCGCACCATTTTTGCCATTTTCCAGATAAAAAAATGTGGAACAATTCCCCTTTCTAGACTTCAAAGTCGATAAACATGAATGTAGGCATATTGAGGTAAAGAGTACTTCATAAGAAAGCATTGGACAGATGATATAGAGTTACAACAGTGTGCATCACTTGATGTGCCTCATACAAAGAGTACAAACTAAGCCTCAATGCTTTTTGGCTAGTGCCTCATCGTGCCTTGAGCTTAAGGGTGCCTAAGGTGTGCCTTTTGAAACTAAATCTAATCCTCATAGTCTCTTGACCATTGTACTATCCTTGTTTTGATCAGATGTATGCAGTGACGGAGTTAGAAAAATTGGACAGTGGGGTCATAAATGATGTCAAAATACATTATATAACTTTTAATCATGAGAATGGGGGGTTTTATTTAACAAAATATGAATTATTTTGACGTACTTTATTATATTTTAACACTGGTTCAGCGAAAACTGTTGGGTCTTGACCCCACTTCTTCCAACTTCTCTACACCCCTGGATATATTTGACTAAGACTTAGCTGTCTATTATTTGGGCATGTGCGAGTGAATTTCCGCGCATTTTGGCCCAAGTAAATAGCTAGTAGTATATAATGCTAACAGTAGCCTGATCTGTCTGAGACTGAGTACCTAGTGAATTATGCAAGGTGTTAGGGAGTGATGTTTTCGTCATTACGTTTTTATGAGAATAGGAACGGGATGTTATGCTAGATTAACAAGTGGTTATATTGGGGGAGTTCAGTGTAATTTGGTTCAAGGTATAAGCAGATAAACAAGTTTGCGGGTGATTTTTAGCAAGTCACTGCAACAGTGTTATAATTTGTAGTTGCTGAAGTTATTTTTGTCTTACTATGCTTGTTCTGTACTCTCAAGAGTTACGAACATTTTTTCCATTTCATGTGAATTTGGATTTGGAATCGTTATTTGTTTTCTTCAAGCAATTGGTCAGTAGAGTATGCTTCTAGTCATGGACTCGTGGATCAATTTATGTAATTATGTATGCCTCAATTTCAAAAATCAATATATGCTAGAATTGATTAGTAGAAGACTCGTTGATTTGTGGTGAAATTAGAACAAAAGTATCACCTATTGAGAGTAGCTGTCAGCTTTCCATTTATTGTGAGAGTGGCTTTCATCTTCTGTTTATTGTAATGCTTAACAGTCCTGTATGCTTACAATAAGATCTGATGTATTATACTAGTATTATAAGTGATTATTGATTTTAATTCATGCTGGATTTTTCGTAAATTGATACAAGCTCTCATTTGATGTTTATTACAGTTTCAGTACACACCACAGCATACTGTGAGACTCTTACAGATAATAGTAGATGGAAATTGTGATATGGGGGTCAGGCAGGTTGCCAGTATTCATTTCAAGAACTTCATTGCGAAGAATTGGTCACCAAATGATCCTGGTTTGCCTCTTGCTCCTACCTATTCTATTTTGTCGTTATCTGGCTCCTTGATTTGTTTGCTTATGTCTGGAACAATTACTTTGAATGCCAGAGGAGCAGTCGAAGATTTCACAAGAAGATAAATCTCTTGTGAGGGAGAACATCCTTGTGTTTGTGGCTCAGCTTCCACCTTTGTTGAGGTGTGGCAGTTTAATTTCAAATGACATGCAATGATGCAAATATGTGATTTAGCTTCTGCTTGAAAGGTGTGAGGATAACTTGGACTTAATGTTGCTTGCCGTTCGCAGGGTTCAGCTGGGTGAGTGCATCAAAACAATTATTCATGCTGATTACCCTGAGCAGTGGCCCAGTCTTCTTCATTGGGTGAAGCATAATTTACAAGATCAACAGGTTTATGGTGCTTTGTATGTGCTGCGAATTCTAGCAAGGAAATACGAGTAAGTCTTTAATATTTTGCGTGATGATGGTGAATTGGTAGTATTGCTTGCTGTTGGTCATAGTCTTCTTTATGGCTAATGTAAGAATGTGATATAAATTTGCTATCTGTAAGGAATTGTCATGGGTCTTGAGAATGCTTCCAGTTATGCCATTTTATGTTTGCATAGACGGTCGTCTTCATTATTCATGTCATCTTTGATGATATGACTAGACATCGTTATGGATTTTGTGAGTATCTAAGGTGAATTAGAGGGGTTTAAACAATCTGATAATTTGCTGGGATGGAAGATTAAAGACTCTAACTAACCGATGGTTAGTTTTATATAATGAAAAGCAATAAAACTTATTGTCGCTCTTCATGTGAGAGTCTGTTTGGGATGAATTGTTGATCATGGAAGATAGTACATGTGTCCATGATTGGGAATCGTTTTCATTATCTCTTTGATGTATACAATGATAACTTTAGTGAAGTTGGAAGATTGTTCATGTTTTTTTTAATGTTGATTAGACTCCTCTTAAAGCTAAATTTAGGAAGACTAATGCTTAAGCCCAAGGTACTTAAGTCAGCGATATTGCTGACATATTTCACTGTAAGGCTGAAATCGGTAAGCGAAGGGTAGAGCACATAGAAGCACTCTTCCACCCCTGGCCTTGGTCGGTGGTGGGATGGAAAACAGTTGTCTATGCTTCCTGAAATGCCCGAGAATTATATTATTGTGTTTATATTTGTTTAACTAGTATGTTGTTTTCTGGGAGTGAGGTTGTAACGTTCATACTAAAATATCTTTTGCTATTATTCTTGGCTTCTATAACTTACATTAAATGAATATCTTTTCGATGAGTATATAAGTTTCCTTTTAGGACTAAAAACCCCTGTTGCAGCCTTTAATTTTTCTTATTTCTTAGTAGTAACATTTGTTGATGTTGTATTCCCAAGGTTCAAGTCAGATGATGAAAGGACACCGGTGTATCTGATTGTTGAAGAGACATTTCCTCCTTTGCTTAATATCTTTAGCAAGCTCATACAAATCCCCAATCCTCCGCTTGATGTAGCTGAACTGATAAAACTCATTTGCAAAATATTCTGGTCGTCAATATATGTATGTCTCTTTACTCTTGTAGAACTCTGCATTACTGCCTTTTATATTACTTGTATGGGGTTTAGTTTTTAGCAGTAGTAAGTTGGAACACTGCAGTATTTTTATCATTTCTCACTATTCTGTTGTGCTCTTCTTTTAATGAGTCTTTGATTTATTTTTTTTTGGTCAAACTAAAAGTGGAATCATCGCAAGAATAAATTTTTATACTTTCAGAAGTTTGCTTACAAAGTCACAAGGGTTCATTATTGGCTTTTCAGCTTGAGATTCCCAAACAGTTATTTGATCCAAACTTCTTCAATGCTTGGATGGTCTTATTCTTGACCATTTTGGAGAGACCTGTTCCTTTGGAAGGCCAGCCTGCTGATCCTGACCAAAGAAAAACTTGGGGATGGTGGAAGGTTAAAAAATGGACCGTTCACATATTGAATCGGCTGTACACAAGGTGAGTGACGTGTATTTTACGCCTTGCAAAACACGGGAAGGATAAAACAATTGTTCTGTTCTTTTCAGATCGAACTCATCTGGTCTGGCTGATATATGTTGCTATATGATTTTGTGTGCAGATTCGGAGACATGAGACTTCAAAACCCTGAGAACAAAGTGTTTGCTCAAATGTTTCAGAAGAATTATGCAGGGAAGATTCTAGAGTGTCATTTGAATCTATTGAATGTGATTCGCACTGGTGGTTATTTGCCGGACAGGGTTATTAACCTTATTTTGCAGTATTTGAGCAACAGGTTTGTGCTGTATTAATCTCATTGTATTATTCAATAGTTGTATGTTTATAATTTCTTTGAAGTCGTTTGTAGCCTTTGGCGTTTGTGGAGACATTTAATGCATCATTTTATTTTGGCTAACCCTCTCTTGTACCTCTAGTAATGCTACTGGCAAACTGATAAGCTAGAAATTGCGTATTGTAATCAGTCATGAGATATGAGTAGGTCGTCACAAATGGTGAAATAGATCATTGTTGTTCCAGTTTGTTCTTTGTAGAGTTTCTTGAAAAGCTCTTTGTGGCCTCTGCATATGTCCAGTGCGATTCAATAATTGTGATGAAAAAACTGAATTTCATATTCGTGCAAATCATTAATTGTGATCAGTGTACATACAATTGCTCGACTTCTCAGGAAGTCTCGTGTGCTGAATGACTTTTAGAAGTGCATTACTTAGTGAAATAAACCACTAATGAAATTAAATTAGTTTCAGTGGGAGTTAGAAAGAACTATTGACATTGCCGCTTTGATTTTCACGCATTTCATGTATTTCTCAGCATGTTAAGATGTCTCTGCTCAACTCTATAAACTTCTGCATGTCAATTTTTATTCTGAAGCTTGAATTTCATGCCAAGTAAATCTATTTGATGTTAACTTGGTCCATAGGAAATTGCTTCCGTAAAAGTGAAAACAAAGCATGCATCTCATTACTTTATTTTTGGCAGCATCTCGAAGAATACTATGTATCAGATGCTGCAAGCAAGGCTCGACGTTCTTCTTTTTGAAATTATTTTTCCTCTGATGTGTTTCAACGATAATGACCTAAGGCTATGGGAGGAGGATCCCCATGAGTATGTCAGAAAAGGCTATGGTGAGTAGTTAGTAATATAGGTCCAGCTGTAGTCCATTTATTAAACTTTTCCTGGTGATGATCACTTTGGATTTTTGTTCCTGTTTATATACATTGGGCAGATATTATTGAAGATTTGTACAGTCCAAAGACTGCAGCAATGGATTTTGTGAGTGAGTTGGTTAGAAAACGTGGAAAAGACAACTTGCAAAAATTCGTCCAGTTTGTTGTTGAGATTCTGAAGAGGTATATTTTTTTTTAATTGTATGATTTTTGCATATCATTTGTATCTGCTGCTTGCTGATTTGTTTTGTTTGGTACCTTTGCCAATTTAAGGTACGATGAGGCACCGATAGAGCATAAGCCATATCGGCAAAAAGACGGTGCTCTTCTTGCAATCGGTGCGCTGTGCGACAAGCTTAAGCAAACCGCCCCCTACAAAGACGAGTTGGAGCGCATGTTGGTCCAGCATGTTTTCTCAGAGTTCAACAGCCCTGCTGGACATCTAAGAGCCAAGGTTGGTTTTTTTCTGTGCACTCTTCTCCTATTGTTTTTTTGTGGAGAAGGGCAACATTGTCTTTACTTAGGAAAAGATGAGGGTGCTCTGTTTCTCTCCTACCAGCGTAAGAGTTCTGGGGGATTAATCCCCTACGTTATTCAAACTCTTCTTTTCCTCGTTCTTGCTAGTTTCTATTATTTAGGTGCCTCATTACATTAATGGCTCAGGGATTCTAGTCAAAGGTTTAACTCTCAAGCTTTTCCTTCACATTTTCATGCAGTTTGTAATTGTAGTTAGCAACACAAAATCGAGGTAGTTGTGTATGAATGTACCATGTCCTCTTTTGCACTTGTATCTTGGATTCTTGGGTACTGAATGGTTTAGTGAGTGAATGTCCAGAGTGAATAATTTGTTATAGAACTTTGTTGCTTGTTTCTGTACGTCCCAGACCTTGTCATGGAAATGTAATGTCTTAAAATCTTTGTGGCTCGTGATGTCATAAGTTTAATTACTCGTAATTTTATGTTATCAGGCAGCATGGGTTGCGGGCCAGTATGCCCACGTTAATTTCTCTGACCAGAACAATTTTCGGAAAGCACTTCATAGTGTTGTTGCTGGACTACGTGATCCAGAGCTTCCTGTTCGAGTCGATTCGGTCTTCGCATTGCGTTCTTTTGTTGAAGCTTGTAAAGGTAACAGTCTGATTGTCGGAGCTTCAAATTATTTTTGAGATTACGTTGCCCATCAATGATGGCAAGTCAACCACAAGCTCTTAATGTTTTCCGAAATTTTTTCCTGTGCAGATCTGGGAGAGATACGGCCCATACTGCCACAATTGCTTGATGGTAATTATAAGATGAATAGTCTTTTCTTAGCAAGTCCTGCTCTGCCTGCGAATATTTCGTTGATAGCCTGTATCTGTTTCAGAGTTTTTCAAATTGATGAACGAGGTTGAGAATGAAGACCTTGTATTTACCCTTGAAACAATAGTGGACAAGTTTGGAGAGGAAATGGCTCCTTATGCTTTTGGATTATGCCAAAATTTGGTAACTATTAAATAGTGTTGGCTCTGAAAATTTGCGCATCTGTTTTGCTCATTTCTCATGAGCACTTTTTACATAATCAGGCTGCGGCATTCTGGAAATGTATGAGCACTGCTGAAGCAGATGAAGAGAGTGATGATCCTGGTGGTGCACTGGCAGCAGTTGGCTGTTTGCGTGCTATTAGCACAATTCTTGAGTCAGTTAGCAGTCTTCCTCATCTCTTTGGGCAAATTGAGCCTACCCTTCTTCCTATAATGCGTAGAATGTTAACTACTGATGGCCAAGGTATGGATGTCTTTTTAAAAAGATTCTTAAGCTCTGCCATTTGATACCATTACAACGCGTACGATGTTAACTACTAATTTTACTACTCGTTGTTAGAATGCTTGAATTTATTGTGATTTGGTATATGTAACAAACAATATGGTCAAGATTATATCAACACACAAATTCTAAACCCAAGGCTGTTCCTTAGCATATATCGTTCTCTTTGACATGATTCACTGATCATAACATTAATTTGAAAATTTGGGAGGTCTTCATTTTTTGGCCTTTCATATAAAAAACCCTTATTCAATGCAGTTGCAGTTGGCTCCTCCAAATTTCAGGTTGGGATAAACGCCAACTCCTGAAATGTCAATTTTTTGTTTTTGTTTTGGAGAAAATGTCGTATTCTTTTGGAGCCTGATTTTCCCTTTCAATTTTAACGCTTATTGCTATTTGTAAATAACCAAATGAGTTGTTTTTTTATTTCTTTTTCAAAGTTTAAATAGCGCCTCTAGTATTTTCACATTGAACACGTGAAGGTATACACTTATATTGACTGCAAATTGTATTACTTTTTCTGTAGCTAATGCCTGTCGTACTTTACTTCTGTACTTCTGTGCGTTAGTTATTAGGATTAGTAATCGGAATTAGTGAGCTGGCATTTTAATGTTGCTTACTGCTGATGTATGTCAACAGAGATCTTTGAAGAAGTTTTGGAGATTGTTTCCTATATGACATTCTTTTCTCCTACGATTTCGGTTGAGATGTGGAGTCTCTGGCCGTTGATGACTGAGGCACTATCAGACTGGGCTATCGATTACTTTCCAAGTAAGTGATATTCTCGCCCAATAGTTATCTTAAATCATTTGAAGGTTGCTCCTTACTCCTTGAGAGTAGGTAGACTTGGGAGCCTCTTATGATTACACTTTTTGACATGGTCCTTTCAATGTGATTCTAATTACCGCAATCTATTTTTTCCTTATTTTCTCTTTTGTATCATTGTGTGTGAGAAAGGTGTGCTGGTTGCCATACATTGGATGTGGCTTCCTATGATAAGATTAAGAGTAAATTGTAAATAACCCCCTTATAAAATCAAGTTTTCTAAAATAACCCCCTTTTAAAAAAAAGTTTTAAAATTACCACCTTTTAAAACATTTTCATTAAAAATTGCTACCAAAACTCATTTTC